>JAWPHD010007295.1:0-130998 GCA_037043455.1 Cyrtodaria siliqua
ATGCAATAAAAATAAGAGGGGCGAGCGGGGTATAGGTGGAACTTATCAATTTAAGCTTTGCCTCTCGTTTTAACAAGCCACGCTACGCCCCTGGTGTAGTAGTATATAGACTAGAACAACACATGATTGACCAACGCTGTTTTGGTTAAATTGTTAATATGTATAAATGAATTGAAGATGAACGAAATTGTCGGAAACATGTGCTATGTCAACTCAGTCTCTATTGAAGGGACACACGTCATTTTTTTTTTTGAAAACTCGCGGCGTCCCGTTATTTTTTGTATACATCTCATTGTTTTTGCATATAACTAACTGTTGGTTATATTGAACCAGTAATATATTCAAACCTAGTTAGTATAACGTAGAAAAGTTGAAAACTCAAAATTGTATTTAAATATATACCAGCATATTTAAAGTCAAAATGGTACTGGATCAGTAAATTAGGAGGCTAATTTTAGTGAATTATACAGATTTCAAAATTACCTTGTGTCCCTTTAAAAAACTTATGTTTTCTCGCAGGCCTAGTGAACATTTGAAATTAAGTACCTACCTACTTACCTGTCTGTCTGTCTGTCTGCCCTGCCTGCCTGATTGCCTATCTGCCTTTCCGCTGCCCTGCCCTACCATGCCTACATACTTACCTACCTAGTTTACGCCTGCAACTTACTATATTATGTATATATATTATTCTATTATATGTCGCAAAAGCCAAGAGTTCTATCGATGTTTTTAGACTATTTCTTACTCTTCCACTCATAATTTCTGCATAAAAGTATAAATATAACAGTTTACTATTAAATTGCAATCTCTACCCAGAGTTGTCGTTTCTTGAATACACATACATCTCTGTCAACGTCTCATCAAATACCAAGAATCTTGGCAAACGATGAAAAACGATGGAAATGCAAAATTTCTTGATTGCACTAATATGTTTCTGAATTAACTTTATATGAAATGCTTAAATTAAAAAAGAAAACAATTTTTCAGCTTGAATGTTTTAAATATACAGTAAATTATGCTCAGAATTATATTGCGGTAGAAAAACAGGTTTGTACTTTGGCATATCACTCCGCCGTCAAAACATTCATAATACGCACCACCAAATCGTTCCCATAGTGTTACAGTACAGCATTTTTGCTTACCAGCACTTTCCATTATCACATAGCTCTTAACAACCTACCTTAAACTAAATTACTAACTTAAAATATATACCAAAATGTAGAAAAGAAGTCGTGTTTCTTTCGACTGTTTACGTGTCAATCAGCAGCCGATAGTTGGTGGTGTCACGGTGTTGAAGTTCTGTTCGCCATTTTGATATTCTAGCTATGGTCATTTGACAAATTATCATGTGATCGCAGTCTACTTTCTTAGACGTTGACAGAGGTCAATGTAGTGGCCTCTGGGAGAGATTGATTAAATTGCTCAAGAGCCGTCAGCAACTATTATCTATCTGTAACCCAGTGGTAGGCCTCTATAGCCCAGTGGTAGAACGCTGGGCCACACAAGCGGAAGGTCATGGGTTCAAACCCCGCCAGATGCTGGTTTCTCCATTTCATGTTTCATTAATTCATTGCTTATCATTCATCACCATTTCGGCAAAAATACACCTTCTCAGCCCTCAAAATTTGCTTCATGGCTCACTGCTGTCTTGTGACGATGTTAGGCCGACGTTCACCGAATAGGGATAGGGAAGCTGTAGACAGAAATTCGTTGGTTATTCGTATGGCGCGTCTAAAGTATGCAATGGCCAGTAGCAAAGTAATGGCATAGTAGCTTGAATGGAGTAACATAGAGTACTATGGGGAGGCTGTTTCACAGCAATAGACAATAACATGACATATCAGCAATGTCCCAGAAACAGTGCAATCCTAAGGAAAAAAGAGAAACATCAGGTGAACTGAGGGTTAACAGTGAGAGTCGTCGTAGAAACGGAATATACAGCGAGGCTCCAGCAGAAAGTAGGTCAAAACAGATCACCATCCAGTAGGAGGGACAAAAGCAGAGCTTGCGGAAGACGGAGTGAGAGAAAGCGAAAGAAAGGAGCAGATAAAAGGGCTTGAGAAGGTGGGCCAAAACAAATAAAATATTAGCTATCTACATATTAGTTTTATGACCTTCCCTTTACTACGTGCCAGTATAGGCCAGTGTCCTCGGCTGTAATCTGGGTGTCCGGGAAGCGGACGCTTAGACATTGCCTTTTGTTTAATTTCTAAAAAACAATATTCATTCTCCATTTATTTCAGTCTTAACATGAGAGAACATAAGAAAAAGATCGACATTATCATTATATAAAAGGTATAACTAGCCTCGCTCAAAAAGAGCATTATCAAACAGAATGCGAATTGTGACAAAAATACACTATTTAAATCACCTGGACAAACACCTTTACACCAAAAATCAGTACAAAAAAAGGAAATTTAATACCAAGATCAAGTTGTAATAAAGTTTAAAAGGAACGGCTTGCCTGTGAAGGAACGGAAACAGAAATATTATCGATTATACTAAACCTGCTACAAAATATAGGCTACATTTGCGATTTGTGCATTATACAGTTTTTTTGTCCGTGTGAATGCTGTGTTGTGATCATAATGTTTAATCGTTATTATTATCAAAACATAAATAATATCCATGCTTACAACAGACTGATGAATAATCATCAACATCCCTCATTTAATGTTAGTTCATCATCAGACATATGTGGGCTGAACGCCAGACGGTACACGGGAATAATGGGTAAAAGATGATTTATAAACACTGTATATCTGGTATTGGTTCCAGCGCTGTTGAATGTACACGTTAAATGCTCAACTTTTGAGCAGAGAAAATCCGTATTGGCCAAAAATAAGTTAAGGTTTTCTTCTCCAAAATCATAACGAAAAGATACGTATGTTTCTGTTGAGGACAATGAATCATGGATTACAATGTTCACCAGGTTACGGAATACCTTTACATTTTTACAAGTTATACAAATATCAGCTTGATTGTTCTATGGTATATTCATAAAGTGAAAAAGAGATAAATGCATAAACATAACGTTGATGCCTTCATCGCCGTCGTCGATGAAAAAATACCATATATAGGCCTTTTTATTACTTCGAAAAGGCGATATAATAACTGAATCGTTCATAATAAAATGCTCCAGAACATGTTCACTAAAAGCAGTAGTAGGCACGTTCGTGTCTATGACATTTTTAAGAACATAAACAACGGAGAGAGCATTTTCAATGTATCCAATTTAATCGTTAAAAGGGTGAGCTAGCAAATGCCGAAACATGCGGACGACAAAAACGTGTGTGTGTGCTTGAAAAATGAAATAAAAAGAGGTTCTTTAAAATGCTACCTAACCTGGAGAGTTACTTCGTTTTAGCGTACCTCCACCACATCACGGGCGTTATAAAAAAAATAGGACTGAAATACGTTTACAAAGTCATTCTGGATTTTAAAGATACAAAATAAACTTGAAGACATTGCGTAAGAGAGTGTCCTTTACCTCACAGAATACTGTACTACGCCATTTAGTGCATCCGACCGGTTAACTTTTGAATTTTTCTGTGCAATTTATTGTGTTTGGGTAGAAAAAGTCATAATTTCATCGAATGTTTGAAAAAACGACAAACGTTTAGACAAAAACACGTTCAGGCGAGTGTTCAAAAATATATGGACCACATCTTGCGCTATGTCACACTTCTGGAATATATAAATAAGAACAAACAAATAACCATTTTCTTACCTTCGGTGTTGATTTGCACCCGTCCGAGGCGTTATTCTGCCACAAAATGTCGTTACTTCCACACATCAAAGAGGTAACATGTATGTAAAGTATGGACATGGTGACTTATTTCTTGGTTGACGAAAGGCTGATAAAAGTCACCGAAGGACAGTGCACGTGGATGCACTATATATAATAAGGGTCTACATATGTATTCACCTATTATGCATGCCATTCGTATATTAAACCTATTATAAAATAAACTTTTAAAAATTTCACAGGGCTAGAAAAATGTGCAGCCAGACCGGGGCTCGAACCCGGGACCTTCGGACTACCGGTCCGATGCTCTTAACGACTGAGCTAACCGGCTGGTCAATGCAACATCACTCTACCTGTTAGATATCTATGAACCGTGACAAAAATAACACAAATTATTTTTAATACACTAAATTGCAGTGATAACTAAGGTAGGATCATGCGAGGATGACCCCAAGTTCGATTGTGCTACAATCAGTACCGCGTTTAACATCTGTATTGACATACTGCATGCTAAAGCCGTCTGCAAAAAGTTCTGCGGGCTCTGCGATATTGGTAAATAGTTTACTTCTATTTTATTATATTATTCAATGTTAATATTTTGTGAACTTATTGACACATTGAATTGAAATGTAATTTTTAACGACCCATAAACACATTATACTAGGTTATTTCGAGTCGCCCCAGAGAGAGGGGAAGGACACATAGAAACACAACAGCTACTGTCAAAAATACTATATGTTTCGTTAACGTGCTCGGATTATAGACGTCGATACACGGAACATCCCTGTTAACTCCAATACACGGAACAGCCCGGTTTACTCCCTCATCTGATGGACGAGGTTAAGTGAAGTGCCTTGCTTAAGGACTCATCGCAGTGACCCAGTGACGCTGTTGAGGCTTGACATATAAGTTCTATTGGGTCACCACGGTCCCATACAAACACATTTAAAACCAAAGTATCTGATATGTCTTATAGATGTATAACGTTATCTAAGTACATGATTGTATATAACTTCATTTTTCACTGGACGGTTTGGTGCCTTATTATCAGAGTACTGTATATATTAGTCGATGGCGCATGGTCACAGTGGAACACCTGGAGCAGTTGTGATGTCACATGCGGCATGGGTCACGTGACAAGAACTCGCACATGCACTGATCCCGCCCCTGCGCACGGAGGTCTTGATTGTGTAGGTGAATCAACCGAACATGCGTCGTGCTCTCTCGCAAAATGTCCAAGTAAGTATATTATCTAATGCAGCCTTGCCATTTAAGGTCGTATGTGAGTCGGGTTACAGTTGTTTACGTTCTAAAGTATTACGAATGATGTTCAAACATTAAAGCTTTTGGTATCCATTGTTTAGAAAGTTGCTGTTAATCAAAATTTTGTCAATAATAGATTTAATATTATTCTTTTATCCAAAAATGGACGAATCAAACATACAGGGAAGCCGTATGACATGAATCAAATACACATAATATTTAATATCTGAGAACTTCAAATGCTTATAAACACAGTTTGGCGAATCACGTGTCATTTTATTGATTACATTTCAATGTTACAGGAAATGTTGGGGTGTTAATATATGCATTTGAAAACTAACGTTGATACAACGCCCAGTCAATGCTTAAATACCCTAAAGACGTCTCCATTGCATGAAGATAAACATGTCTGCTATTAAAAATCAACAAGAAAACGGAGTGGTTAGCTACATATAAGAAAGTATTTTCAGCAAGTGTACAAGCACTTGAACAAAAGTTAACGTTTGCTCAGCCCCTCATTCAGTCATTCACTTTGAAATTAATATCAAAAACTGTCAAAAGCATGATGAGATGCATTCGATATACCAATTACATGTCCAGAATACAGTGACACCACACAAATAACAGAAAACTGCACTAAAATTTAAAGAAAACAAAATAAAATTAGCACTATTTTATATAAATACTACTTTCGAATGCACCAGGGGAGCACATTCGGTTGATTTAGTGTAAATAAACATCTATGCACGATTTATAGAGATTATTTAACTGCTGGGATCGATTATAGGGAAATCCTTCACGAGATGGTAGACGTGTTGTTCGTTTCACGAACGAGCGTATGCGAGTGAGTAAATAAACACTATCCTACCATCGAGTGAAGGATTTCCCTATAATCGAACACAGCAGTTAAATAATCTATTTATTACATTTTGAATCAGTTTATGCACGATTTTAACCGCACTTATTTGCTTTATTGAACGTTTTAGGCGGATGACGTCGAGGTCAGCAACACTTTTTGACGTCATAACTCAACGTCACAGTTAGTTATTTTTGTGTTCGGAGTTAGTTATTAATATTTAGCGATTATGAATATTCTTTCACTGAGAAATCCCAATCTTTCACCGATAAAGATGAACAAATCTAACGGTCATTACCCTTGTTGTTCTGAGTGATTACTGTATACGTGTGGGTTCATATATACAACATGCGCACTACCTAAATTCACTGAATATTAATGAGATAAGGCGGTACTGTATGAGACGCTTCAGGTACTTTGTGAACCGACCACTGGTCTTATAACGGGTATAAAAGCGGATTTTAGCAGACGGCATTTTACCACCGAACTGATGAGACCAATCTTCAGTAGAAAGACCTAATAGGAAATACAAGTCATTATAAATTGAAAAGGAAGCTAAAGATGTACTTACTCAAACAACCTTATAAGTCCATATTTATATATAATCAAAAACCATACCTATAATTAAACTTAGCGGCCTTTTAACAAAGACCCTTTCCAACTATCCCGTTGTATCAAAGAAACTATTATATACAAATAATCCTCCATTTTTATGTGTGTGTGTGTGTGTGTACTGTATATTGACACAAAAAACAAGGGAGACAGTGTTTAGCAAAATTGGAATATTGGTAGAGGGGCCCCCAACCCCAAGGCTCATAGCTAATGGTAAAGATGGAGATATAGTATTTGTTATGTGAAGTTATGCATGCACGGTTTACACATATAAGTAGATTATAAATAAACATATTTTAATACATTCCTCTTAATTTATGCATAAATTGTAAATAAAATGGATAGAGAGACACAGAGAGACAGACAGACATAGAGAGTCAAAAAAAGGGAGAAGGAAAGAGAGCGACACATACAGAGAGAAAGAGAGACAGAGAAAGAAAGAAAGTGAGAGAGTGGAGGAAGGGAGGGAGGGGAAAAAGTGAGAAAATGGGAGAGAGAGTGGGGGAAGGAAGGAGGGGGTGGAAGAAATTGAGAGAGAGAGATAGAGAGAGAGAGAGAGAGAGACAGAGAGAGAGGGAGAGAGAGAGAATTTAGTTTCTATATAGTCTTATAAACATAGGCGTAAGAGCCAGAGGACCCAGCACCCCAATGTTTCGGTGTGGTCCCAATCTTGATGTTTTCACAAAACAAAACAAAAATGCAACACAAAATGTATGAATTGGCAATCTAAACATTAAAATTCTGATTGATCAGATTTTGAAAATCAAAGAAAATCGGAAAGATGTCAGCTTCCGTCTGTATGACAGGGTAAGTGTTAACTAAAAACCGAAAGTTTTAGTATAACTATTACGTTCAAATACTAGTAATTAACCTTTCCTAAGTTTACTGATTTAAATCTTTAATTTTTTTAATCAAGTTCAATGATTTGTAAAGTAATTTTAAATAGAACAGCCCGTAACCAGAACAGAAATTTAACCGAGGCATATCCCTTATGTTGGTGTCCGGTGGAATTAACCTCCCTCTCCACCCTGGATTTTGTTTTGATTTCCTTCAATGTGTTGCATTTCCCCCAGGGTCCTTATATACTAGAATATTGTCGTTTTTATGTAAAGTATGTACATTCCCAAAATTCAACCAAGGCAAATGCCTGTGTGCCTCAGTGTAGCTACGGACCTGGAAAAGCAATATGTTGAAAAGCAATGGTTTATATTCACGGTGGACAGACGTAACGGATCCTGGCTGTTCAAAACAGCGTTACCTTGATCCTGGTTGCTCATGGTTGTGTGTCTGAATTCAAGAAGAACGGGTTATAAAAACAGTGTTTTAGAATGATGTGAAAGAACGCGCACTGTTTACACACCGACGCGTGAAAGTACGTCTAGTTCTAAGAATTTGTTTTGTTTTCAAAAACGGAGACTGCTATTGGCATATGCTCTGTCTGAAAATATGTATGTGCAGCCTTAACATCCATTTGACGTATTTAATACATAATAATATCTACCGATTGCCAAAAGCGTTAAGTTGTTTGTGCATTGCAAAGTAACGGATCCTGGTTGCTCATGGTATCGGATCCTGTTTGCTTCTGACACAGGATCCTAGCCGGTAGTTGAAAAGATACATCTTAAACAAAACGACTAGATATGTTCCGCTGTTCGAAATATATCGGTCTGATATCAGCGGTGGAAGATAAAGCTGCGACGTTTTCAATTGGGTGGGGTTGTGCGGGGGTCAACTTACGGGGGAAAAAAATGTGCTGAGATGTTTTAAAGATTTTTACATTTAACGAGTTTTCACCCTGCAAATATCGGCGAGGAACTCGTACTCTTCACGGGGGCTGGCGTTTTCTAGTTGATAGCACGTTGGATTTGACCCGGATGAAGCCTTATCGCCGCAAGTCAATTTTTTCTGTGTATTATTGAGAAAAACATGTTCCCTTAGTCTCGTCCGTCGGATTGGTATGTACAACGGTTCTGTGTTTCGGAGTCTATCCTTGAAATATATTCGTTAGTAAGATTAGGGCAGCTTCTCGGATTTGTATGTATCCTTCCTTTCTTTGGGGCGATCGGCTATAAATATTCATATATGATGTCTTGATCAACAGTTAAACAACA
Organism: Cyrtodaria siliqua; assembly: GCA_037043455.1. NCBI lineage: Eukaryota > Metazoa > Mollusca > Bivalvia > Adapedonta > Hiatellidae > Cyrtodaria > Cyrtodaria siliqua. Next base: position 8,591 of record JAWPHD010007295.1, read on the forward strand.
TTCAGTTAAATGTTATGTGATAACCTTTTCAAATCATAGGATGACTCCGATGAGGGTGCTCCCCTCGAAATCCGCTAGTGCTTTAACAAACAAAAGTGGCAACATTCTCAATACAACTTTCTCATATTATATGTATTAAATAATGAAAACTTGCGAATTCAAAGTTTACCATTGGTAAATGCCTGTTTAAAACTTGTAATTGACATTTTTCGTAAGTATTCGGAGATTATAAACGAAAAGCTAAGCTTTTCTATAATAGGTGTTCAATGTATTACTTTACGCAATTATATTAATTTGTGAATAAATGTACATTAAGAGTTATTTTAAACAAAATATCTAAATAAAAAAAAAAGTTTCTTATTTGCTGCGTACAACAACGGTTGCCTCTCTGTACGACATGTCAGCCTACATTATGCCAACACTCATGTAAATAGTATACACTGAACAAAATTGCTAAGTATCAACTTTTGTATCTTAACTAATTTTCTTATTTTAAATATATTTTAGAATAGATATATAATAAGTATTTTGTTTTGACCCATAGTTTGTAAAACATTTATTTTTTGTTTAAATTGTTACATCTTTTGAGAGTTACCCTCCCTTTATATGAAAACATGAAATGTGCTGATAAAACACATAACATGAGTCAAAGATCGCTTAAAGATATAAAATTCTTAAAATTGGTATGAAATAATAGAAAAAACCACAAACATTTGACCCATTTATCGCAGATTCTCCGTCTATAAAAAAAATGAAATATGGATAATCTGAAATTACCTCCCATTAAATTGAATATTGCCAAGTAACTGTAATTCAGCGTTAACATTAATATTTCGAAAATTTCCTTTGCAAACGCATTTGTAGTGGTAATGCTAGTAAAACATGATGTCAAAATAATTTTAACGGGCATATTTTAGAATAAGAACATCGAAAGCTTCACTAATTCGAAATACTTAATAAAACCCTATATACCCAGTTGTATAAGTGTTATAACTTATTTCTAAGAAAACACATTGAATTAAAAGTTCTAAAATATGTTCATGCAATCAGAGTAGACGATTTACACTCATTATTTTGCAGTTTAACCAAACTCAAAATCAAAATACAAAAAACAATGATAATATTATTGACATATTCTTAGGTTGGTACTTAGCAATTTGGTTTAGTGTACGTCATTAGTTATTCACATTGCTACATTTGTATTACTTGTAATATTTGATTTTTTATTCATTGATGTATTTTGTTTTTAAATATCGTTTATGATCAAACAATTGTTACCTGTTAGGGGCTTAGCTAGAGCGTTGCTAGTGTGGTCCCGGGGCAAACTCCATGAACTTGTTTTATTTCCCAGATACGCTGTGGTTCGTTTTTGGGAGTATTTCCCACTATTTTATATCTTATTTGACGCTGACATGTTGATGATATAGTCTGAATCCTTATATCCTCTCACCCTTCGTTTTTCGTTTGTTTGTTGTTATTTTTTTTATGTATTGTGTTGCTCATTGTGTAAAAACGGCGACAAAAATCATCATGCAGCGCGCTGCGGGGAAAGTAAGTTTGGTTTATGTCTATTGCGGGCCCATAGTTTATTTTAGGGCACTGTCGACGGAAGACTGGTCGTGAAGAGAGAATTATATCAAGGCGCAAACGTATATACACGAACGTAGGTCCGGAGTACATTTGTTTAGTCTTGTACCTTGTACGACATAGACGCATTTAGCCAAACTCACCACCAGATTATATCACTATAACAAGATAACACCCTCTACGTTCGTAACTGATATAATAATTCAATATTGGGCTATTTTTTTTTTTTTTTCCATCATGCTGTCGCATGAATAATTTTAGTACCGGTGGTCCAGAGTGGTGAGTCCTGTTTCAAGTTCACCGCTACGGTCGTGGGTACGAATCCAGCTCGTTCTCAGATTTCATGAGGGATGCAGTACTTGTCCTACTTATGAAAAAGTGGATGGTCTGCCTCTCTCACGAAAAAATCGACCATCATATATAATCTAAAATGTGCTGAAGATGACTTAAATCACCATGCAACCAACATATCTTGTTTTTTTATTGTTTGTTTTGGTGGAGCTAAAGTCCAGATCGTCATTTTCTCTTTCATTTTAAGGTAAATAGAAAACAATCTATCAACCAGGATCCGGTGCCAATGATACGGATCGTGTCCTTTGCTAGAATCTCAGTCACGCATTTTTTATAGAGCAACCAAGCTCCGGTGCTCTGAAATTTAGACATCATGTACATATTTGCAGATTTTTAGGCTAAACAGTTATCTTTAAACCAATTTGGGATCACATGAGAACATATGGAAGTTTGGCTTTTTAAAGTATCAACTTTATATCGACCGGTTAAGAGTAAATTTGTTTCATCTTGTTAGGAACTATTCTGCATTTGTTGTACTTGTATATAAAGAAAATATATTTCGAAGGATATGATATTCAAAAGCTCCGTCGCATAAAGTTTTTTCTTATACATACGAAAATGTATCTTTATTTTGACGCCAGTGTCCATTTTCCCTCTGTTTTTACCAGCCAGGGTCCGTTATAAGTGCACCCAGGATCAAGGTAACGCAGTTTTGAGCAGCAAGGGTCCGTTACGTGTATCTACCGTGATATTAGCACAGAGTCCTTCGCGATTGAGCATATTTATGTTAAGAAACCTAACTAATTGTTAATTGGCCTCCGTAGTGCAGTAGGTTAACGCGCTGTCTTAGTATGTGCTTTCTCAGTTGGGAACGGGGTTCTAGCCCGGGCCTTAGCACTTTTTAAAACATTTTTTTTTTATGAATTTTCTTTTTCATGGAGAAGTAGTATTCAAATGCCTTTCAGATTCATCAGATTTAAATATTAACAAACATATGCATAATAGCAGGCACACAAGCACGGCTTACGCACGCACACACAAACACACTCGCACAAACACACTCGAACGATATTTTTTTTACGAATTTACCCTTATTATTTTTCGAAGTAGCTCCGAAATTGAAAAGTGTAACTGAAGGATATACGGATGGGCGACCTTCATATACCCCTTCTCCACATCCTGAAAACTACGATTTGCGAGAAATATTATTGCTGTTTTTTTCCAACAAAAGAAAATTCCATATAAATAACTTACATACCATTGGCTACCGATACACGTTCTCTGTATATGTATACATGTATAATATGTGTGTGATTTTGGATTATTTCAAGGATATTATAGGAAATAAGTATATACAATATATGGAACATATGTGGAATACGCGGGTAAGTGTTTATAATTCTCTACATAGTGATGTATTTACGTTATGCCTTACGCATTTAACTTGTTCCCTTCCGTTCAACATTACAAACATGTATATATTAACATTGCACGAAATTGAATATCCTCATCGAGTTGGACAGTCTGTAGTTATCGGATATCTGAGCAAATTGCTAGTTGTTAAGGATTAGAGTGCCTCTACCATATGAGCCCCCGTGAAGAATCCCACGTTGACTCGGCATTATGTCTGCACTTTTCATCGATGTGGTGTGTAGGTTGTATCTGTGTGATGTGGTGTCTGCGTCGATTCTATTGTTGATGTGTTGATGGTTGTCGCTCTCGCTCTATGTTGTTGTCGCTGCGGCGGTGAAGTGCTGTCTGGAGTGGTCCTACATCCGCTAGGTGGTGCTGCCCTACATCCGCTACTGGTGTGTCCTATCCTACGAGGTCGGGTTCTGGTGTTTGGGGCCACACCCGCCAACTGCAACCTGCATCCCCGGAGGCTATAGCACCTATCGTAGTATAGGTCTATACTTCTACAGGCTCGCAGGTTGTTGACTCCTTCGCTCCGTGTACAACGCCAGGCTTCCCCACTTCCGTTCAGCTGCTGAGTCGTCGACCACACATTCCATATTTACATAGCCCACACATACCACACCAAACATTCGGGGGATTCCGCATGCAGACTGCCGACGCTCAACTAGCTGCTTCTGTGGTTGTTCCTGACGTTGTTCCACGCTGGCGGGACGAAGGGGACATCTTCAATCTCGGTCAATCAACAATCATTCCGTCAGTACTGCATCACATATACCGCCGGTGGCTAGTATATACAAGTAAAAACAGCTCCGCAATCCCATCTGTCTGTGATCTGTAGGATATGTTGGCAAGGGTCGACCCAGTAGGTCACCCTACATGATTGTTGACAGTGCCCACTCAGCGACGTGCACGCGTTGAAGATAGCAGGTCGAGCAAATTGCTATATTTAGGCTTATATACCCGTAATCGCTGGGTGGTACAGTTTCAAAGTTACCGAAGCGTTTATTACGCCTATTATGCAAATGCCTCGATATACGCTACGACAATATACCAGCCTAAACAATGTAGACAACACATCCAGCAAAGAACTTCATCTATAGGCGTTCTTATGTTTAAAAAAACTTGAAATTGTATTATTTTATCGGGATTGTGTAGCTTTAAGCATTATGATTTCTAGTTTCTGTGTGATGCTTATGGTAGAACATTAAAGTGAGTTATAGCATGGTCGCTGACATTTCATTTTTATTTGCACAGTTATAAATCATTTAATTGACAATAGCACCAGTCCTGTTAAAATGACTGGTGTACTCTGACTATCATTTATCGGAAGTTAGAGTGTGGCGGACAGATGAAATGGACATGCTACACAACAAATATAGTATAGTCTCATCTCGTTGGTTGATTTAAACACATCATGTTTAAATCAGCCAACGCAATGAGACCATCCTATATTACACATACTATTATGTTATTGTGGTAACAGTTATGCTAGATGATAACAATATTATATTACACTTCTGTTTCCATATCTGCCGCTGCGGGTTTGAATCCCACTGGGAGATCGACTTGTAAGTGAGGAAGTGTCGATTCTTACGGATGGCGGGAGGTGTACAGTACTAGTTCTGCCTCCACCACAAAAAAATCAGACGTCATATATAACCTTACATGTGTTGAAAATGACGTAAAACACCATACAAACAAACAAAACAATATCTGCCATAAAACCAATATCATCCACTGGACCTCGGTGGATATACGGCTTGATTTGGAAACAAGTGGACACTAATATGTACGTATGGTTATTTTCAGCGCACGGTCGATGGAGCCTGTGGTCGTCATGGGGCGCCTGTTGTGTCACATGTGGAGTCGGGCTACAACGACGCGACCGCAATTGCTCTAATCCACATCCTTCCCCGGATGGCAACCATTGTTTTGGCGATAGTAGAGACGATCGAGCATGTGTTGAGAAAGCTTGTACCGGTAAATTATATATCTCTTAGGGAATATACCAAAACAGTCATACGTTACGTAGTAGTACATGATCACAGAAAGAGAATTATAGAGTCTGATATTGGTTGTGTAGCTTAATGCAAGGGTGAAGCAAATGTTCATATATTAATTCAAGTGTAATCTCAACGTATTGTCTTACTTCCTAGTGCACAGGTATTAATCTCGTCCACCAAAATGATCTGGCTACTAGTTATTAAGCTTATGAACATTAATACAAGATGTCCATTTGTCCTTTCCATTAAAATAAAAATGTAGTGTTTTAGTGTATGTTCATAAAGCGTGGAATATTTCTCGCTTAACAAAAATATCAAAATTGTGGTTCAAAATATTTGGTGCATATAACGATTGTTAATTATTGTTATTACTAAAAGGTAACACAATGTAAGCAGATGTGGTCTTCCATCTTTGATGTTATTGAGGAACATTTACAAATGTCAGCCTGACAAAGGGAGATGCATTTTTAAAAGTCGTCTTCGCTAAATACGTATCTATAATAGTTTCGACTACAATGTACCCTAACGGGTAAAAAGTATATGAATATGCTATTAATCAATTTTGTAATTCGTTTTGCATTTCGTTTATATGGCTTTGTGTACTAGATGGTGGATGGTCAGCATGGTCCGACTGGGGAGCATGCAGCACCACCTGTGATACTGGACTACAGAAACGGACCCGGTCATGTGACAATCCTAGTCCATCCCTTCTCGGCAGAGGCTGTGTGGGTAACAGTGAAGAAGTCATGCTGTGCAAGTTAGCTGTTTGTCTAGGTAAGTGTCTTCTGTAATATATTGATCAACACAAGTAAGACAGGAATTAACCTAAAATAATTACTATCACTATAAGCACTTGATTGAACATCTAAGATTTAGAAATGATACGATAAAAGAAACATTGCTCAGAGGCTATATATAATGATCAGTTGTCCTAATGTCATTGTTAACTTTATAGTTTACACAGATATCCTTTACTGGTTTATGGTAGACGTTGCAATTTAAAGAGCAATCTGCGTGTTTTATACATTATCATGTATCGATATTATTACGCATCTATCTAAAACAAACCATGTACTAAAAGTCGTCTTCGCTATATACGTATCTATAATAGTCCCGACTATAATGTACCCTTACGGGTAAAAAGTATATGAATATACTATTAGTCAATTTTGTAATTCGTTTTGCATTTCGTTTATATGGCTTTGTGTACTAGATGGTGGATGGTCAGCATGGTCCGACTGGGGAGCATGCAGCACCACCTGTGATACTGGACTACAGAAACGGACCCGGTCATGTGACAGTCCTAGTCCATCCCTTCTCGGCAGAGGCTGTGTGGGTAACAGTGAAGAAGTCATGCTGTGCAAGTTAGCTGTTTGTCTAGGTAAGTGTCTTCTGTAATATATTGATCAACACAAGTAAGACAGGAATTAACCTAAAATAATTACTATCACTATAAGCACTTGATTGAACATCTAAGATTTAGAAATGATACGATAAAAGAAACATTGCTCAGAGGCTCCATATAATGATCAGTTGTCCTAATGTCATTGTTAACTTTATAGTTTACACAGATATCCTTTACTGGTTTATGGTAGACGTTGCAATTTAAAGAGCAATCTGCGTGTTTTATACATTATCATGTATCTATATTATTACGCATCTATCTAAAACAAACCATTTACTAAAAGTCGTCTTCGCTATATACGTATCTATAACAGTCCCGAATATAATGTACCCTTACCGGTAAAAAGTATATGAATATACTATTAGTCAATTTTGTAATTCGTTTTGCATTTCGTTTATATGGCTTTGTGTACTAGATGGTGGATGGTCAGCATGGTCCGACTGGGGAGCATGCAGCACCACCTGTGATACTGGACTACAGAAACGGACCCGGTCATGTGACAGTCCTAGTCCATCCCTTCTCGGCAGAGGCTGTGTGGGTAACAGTGAAGAAGTCATGCTGTGCAAGTTAGCTGTTTGTCTAGGTAAGTGTCTTCTGTAATATATTGATCAACACAAGTAAGACAGGAATTAACCTAAAATAATTACTATCACTATAAGCACTTGATTGAACATCTAAGATTTAGAAATGATACGATAAAAGAAACATTGCTCAGAGGCTCCATATAATGATCAGTTGTCCTAATGTCATTGTTAACTTTATAGTTTACACAGATATCCTTTACTGGTTTATGGTAGACGTTGCAATTTAAAGAGCAATCTGGGTGTTTTATACATTATCATGTATTTATATTATCACGCATCTATCTAAAACAAACCATGTACTTTTGAATTTTCGGATTTCTCCGGATTTCTTTCACCTATACCTAATCAATCTATAACCTGCCAGTAATTTTCTTATTAACGATGTTCCATTTAATTCATCGTCGAATACAACGGTTAATACATTACGCTGTCACTGATTACGGATGAACTGATGAATGGAGAGTTAGCGGAATCAATCAGACGTGAGTTTCAAAGATGGTTTTATTGGGATGAAAATAGGGTAAAAATGAGGTTTGATGAACCATAGGACCTGGTTTAAATATCAAGCGGCTCTTTGCCACTGATACTTACAAGGCGGTACCACGGTTGGCGACCCTTTTATGATTGTTTTGTTGCATACTTCGTAATTCTTAGCTTGATATAAAACAGAAACTCTTAATTGTAGAGTCTGATTGTAAAGACGTTCAACAATGGCACATCGGTTCCACCAGTGGTGTATACATGATACGGCCTGTTTCTCAGGTGCATGCTATACAGGTGTATTGCGACATGGAAACGGACGGAGGAGGGTGGACAGTATGTATACTATTAATTATCAAAGTTATTTAATGAGATTTCTTAATTATATATAATCAATATCTCATGTTTGTTTAGCCTCAGGTCTAACCATCTAGTTCATAGCCTTTGCATGTGTTCCAATTACGTTTTCTTTTACGAGCTAAACATTTTACGTTTAATATAAAACTTTAGCAGCAGGTTGTGATGGTAGTCCAGTCAGACTGTGATATTTCACAATTCAGTCTTTAATTGCAACATACTTGATGTTTCAACAACGTAACAGTCCAGAGCGATGTAAAGAGGAGTAATACGTTTTGTTGTGGTATGTGTTCTTCAACATTTTATTAGGCATTTCGATGTTGTATAACATTATACACACATTCTGACACAGTTAACAATAAACACGTTCGTAAAAGTTTTGTTTTTTTAATAAGTAACACGAATTTTAAGTTTTGACGGTTAATGTAACAAAGTTCATAAACTAAAGACGAACGTTTGTAAAATATTATGTTGTAAACGACAAACATCAAAAATTAAAGTAAACACACACACAAGCAAAAGAACGAAGTGGAAACTAATTTTAAACCTTGTCTTTACACAGAAATATGTTGTTTTAATTGGTAAATCTGTTATCTTTACTTTTAAGATATAGAGGGCCATTTAATATTTATGTATATTGCAATGAGTTTCCGAGGTATTTGATTTATCACACACGAGGGCAAATATATAGTAATCAAACAGGAGTAGTACCCACGGGCTTCCGTCTGATCATGATGATCTCCGTCTGGTTTAGAAAATGTCTACCGGATCGAGTAGAATTACCATACCGCACGCCTTTAGCTCCACCCATTCTTTTGTTATTTTAATGGAAAACGTTTAAAGCTACGATACAACTATTATACACTTAACGAAACTTCTAACGCTACCTTTAGTTATTTTAGGATTTCTTAAAGTCTGCTTTTTTGATTTTCTTGAAATTTGGCAGAGTAACGCTCCTATTTACGATACATATTTCCGCAAAATTTGAAGAAAGCAAAAAGATCTGTTTTTGAGATACAGCCCATCAAGTGAGATAACCTCAAATTCAAAAGTCGCAAAATGCGGAAATTTTGCCAATCGCGCAATTGTATCATGTTGATGTTCATGGCGTTGATGCTACTACATGTATGTAGCGTTTATCCTTAATTTAATTCATCTCTGTATTACACCTGTATTAGAAGAATTGAAAACTATTTAAAATAATGATTTGCGTGCAATGTACAGTGTCATCACGCATCTTGAATCACGGATTAGTCGTCGGATTATTTGCTTGTGAAAACAGCGCGATGGTTCCAAATCAAAGCATGCTGCACGTGGAACTTGAGCTTCCGAGTTTTAAAACGGCTTAAGAAATGGTTGTTTTTTAATTCCCTAATAGTAGGAGATTAGCAAGTCAATCATACGTACAAGAAAAAATGGTTAGACTATCTATTGAGCAAAGGGCACCCGTTGTTGGTTTGATAGAGGGAGGTGCGACTTATAGGCAGGTCAGTAAAACATCTCTTTTATTCCTTGATAAGATATTTATTTATTTGTCCACAAACCATTTTACGACGAAACTTGTTTCGTGAATTCTATCCCTGGTCATTTGATTTCAGGTTGCCGCAATAATGAATGTCCACAGAATCAGTGTCATACGCTTGATGATCAAGTATCGTCAAACAGGATCAGTCCGAGACCGACTCAGGCAGCCACGTGGTCGCGTCACAACCAGACAACAAGATAACAATATCGTTAATCAGCACCTACGTAACAGGAATCGACGAGCTACGGATACGTCAAGGGCGACCATAGGATCACACGGCCGACCTATCAGTGCTGCGACTGTGCGCCACAGATTACGTCAACATGGACTACGATGCCGAAGACCCTTCTACGGAATTGTGCTCACAGCTCGCCACAGACGCAATAGACTTCAATGGGCGCGTCGGCACGTGCGGTTTACGAGAGCCGACTGGGCATCAATCCTGTTCACGGATGAATCAAGGTTTAATTTATTCGACAAAGACGGCCGTCATCGTGTGTACAGAAGACGGAATGAACGTTTTAGGGACAACTGTGTCATTGAGAGGAACAGATTTGGTGGCGGTTCAGTAATGATTTGGGGTGGCATTTCCATGAATACCAAAACCGCGGGTGTAATGATAAATGGTAACTTAAACGCAGCACGATATCAAAATGAAATCCTGATCCCTGTGTGTATTCCACATCTACAGACTAACCGTCGAATGCGTTTGATGCAGGATGGAGCGCCATGCCATACAGCGCGAGCCACGCAAGCAACTCTTCGTGCACATAGAATTAACGTGCTGCCTTGGCCATCTTGTTCCCCGGACCTCAATCCGATTGAACACATTTGGGATGTTATTGGTAGGGCTGTGCGGGCCAGGAGGCCTCTCAATCTGAGACAACTAGGGCAGTTTGTACTAGAAGAGTGGAATCGTGTGCCACAGCGCGTCTGTAGCGATTATGTTTTGTCCATGCGTAGCCGCTGCAGAGCTGTGATTGCTTCTAATGGTGGTCACACCAGGTATTAGGACTTTGTTATATTAGGACTTTGCCTACAGAACAGACTGATGCTAGACTGATGGAGACTGTTAAGTTAACAAAACATAAAATGTGATTCAAATTGTGTTTTTATTGTTTTAAGTGAAATGAAATATCAAAAACTTTATCCATTTTCTTATGCTATTTGTTTTCAATAATCCAGTGTTGATCTAAACACGTCATTGGTGTCGCAATTAAGTTTGAACAGTTTACATAGTAAATGTATTATTTTGTCTTATTAGATTGATGATATTGTTATACATGTTGTTGTAATTCTGAATCCAAGTAAAAGTACAGAGGTGAAGTAAAACATTTCAATATTTAATTATGACTCAAAACGGCATTGCGCCGATACAAATGTGCGATTGGTAAATTTTCCGATATTTGCGACTTTCGGTATAGGGGGTTATCTCACTTGATAGGTTGTATTTCAAAAACACTTTAATGATTTGTTCTCAAATTTTGATGACATATTTAAGACATATTTGCACATTACTGTAGAAAAATTCAGGAATATCCACTGTGAATATTTTGAGAAAATAAACAATAACTAAAGGTAGCGTTAGAAGTTTCGTTAAGTGTATACATGTTTAGTTTTAATGTAACATTTAGTTCGAGCATAAAACTGCATTTCCTATTGCATATCTTATATAAAACATATTACCTGTTTCGATCTGTTTATGTAGTATCAGTTATAAGCAATTTAACGAAAACGCCTTGTAGCAACGCTAAATGTAAAAACATCGCATAAGGTAAAAACGTAGCTAAATGTTAAAACGTTTGTCGCTAGACGTAAGAAAGATGGCTAAATGTAAATACAAACGTCTTTAAATGTAAAAACGTGAGCGTCGCTAAATGTAATAAAAAAAGGAGCTAATTGTAAAAAACATGTTTGTTTTTTTATTGCTTACTGTAAAAGGAAAAAGCGACTATGTAAAAATGTGTGTGTAACAGTAATGGTATGTATTTGAAGATGTATGTAAATATTTGAACATGGTTAACACGGTATACGATGCAACGAATATGTTGTATGTACACGATGATTTACACAGGATACACACTATTCGGTCAGAACAGATTCGTGGTTTCGTTATTGATGTAGTTGCGTCTCAATAGGACACTTATTGTTTGGTTAAATGGGGTTTCTGTTGTTTTCTGTTATAATTGAGAGCCTAGGCTTTATATATTTCCCATATGAATCCCCATATGACTATTTAAACTACTTGACTGAATAAATGTTCACATTTGAATAGCTTTTCTCCTGTATGAATCCTCATATGACTGTTTAAACTACTTGACTGAATAAATGTTTTACTACAAACTTCACATTTGAATGGCTTCTCTCCTGTAAGAAGCCTAAACTTGATGTTTAAACTACGTGACTGAATAAAATGTTTTACTACAAACTTCAAATTTGATGAATCCTGAAATGACTGTTTTAAACTACTTTACAGAATAAATGTTGTACTACAAACTTCACATTTGAACAGTTGAAACTCGAAACATAGATGCAGCTATTAATGCTTTTACACACATACATGTATATGTAAAATCAGCGGACGCTATGAAGGTTAAACACTATACACGTAGATATATCAATTCCAAACCGGAATGGTGGGATGAGTAGTGCAATCAATTGAAGTGTGAACAATATATAGCGTTGCTCACATTTCTTATCAAATTAACTATTAGATTTACACATATATATATAAAACGTAATATATTCAAAAACACAGAAAAAATTACAATATCAAAGTAAACTACGAGCTTAACTAATATAATATAGCAAAGATGCAAAATTATTCCGGCAAACCATAAAGAAAGGTGGTACATACACATGTGATACATGTGATAAATGCTTTACCAGTCTGGCAATCTAAACGTTCATATGCGTATTCACACAGGAGAGTGACATTACACGTATGATATATACAAAAGTTTATACATTTAGCGACTTTTTTACATTTAGCGACGTTTTTACATTTAGCAGGATACTGAGATTGTCTGATTTCGAGGTCAGCTGTGCTTATGGGATTGCGGGATGCACTTCGTCCGTCTGTCCGTCGTCCGTCCGTTTAGACCATACAACCTTCATTATTCATCCAATCAGACAGATTGTTGATAGCACTGAATGCTCGGACAAGTTTGAAAATAAGTTAGATCGTATCAGCTACTCTAGAGTCATGGCCCTGTTCGTTTAGTTTATTTTGCTATTTGTTTTCCTCCGTTAAGGCGATATAGCCGTTCAGCTTTTATCTGATCTTAAAAATAACTGGGATATATTTTTTTTCTATCAATGAGATAAAGGATATCGGCTATATGAGATAAAGGATATCGGCTATATTCGATAAGTAACACCAGCGTAATGACACTTTAATTATATTAAAACGCTATATCTTGCTTCTTTAAAGCACGAACTCTAGCAACTTCTATTTCCATCCAACAGATACCGTACTTCATATTTTTGGGATTAATAAATGCTAATTATGTCGAAAACCAGCTATATCGGATTATTAACTTACTGCTGTTGAGTTTTTAGAAAAAGCTATATTTTGCTTTGTTTAATCTGTAACTATTTTATTTTCATCTACTCTGTACCACACTTGTTCAAAATATTAATACCAGTAAAAGCTTGGAAAAGTTTGACAGACAGTCATATCTGACTTCCATCCATGCCTTTACTCGCACCGTCATTTTTGGAAACTCATATTTTATTTTACTAAGTTGTCATAGACGAAAGCGTGGACACATTTATTCGTTATTCTACCAAACTTTTAAATATATTATCGGTGCACTATTACCAATAGTAAGTAATATGTAAATAAAATTTACTCTCGACTAGTCCAATACTTAATATTATTAAAAGAGGGAATTTTCTCCTCCATGGTCATCTGAAAGTGAAGACTAACAATATATGGGACTGACGTCTTATTAATAAGAAATGCAAATATGCAAGTTATGATAACAATCTAACGGGATGCCGTGAGTTTTTAACAAATCAAATTGCCTTTGTCCTCTTAGACACGTTTATTCCGGAGAAAAGAAAATGCGAAGTTGTGGCCCTTGAAATTGTTATATACGTTGCTTTTTATTCCATCTGATATATACCTATCGTCATCAAAGTGTCTATGTTAATGACAGAATGAGCAAGTTAAAGAGGAGAAAGAGCAGAATTGTAGCTATCGGTTAAATGACAATTGCTATATCTTGCATTATTAACACTTTAGGTCTTAAGTTTCCCGTTCACCTGATTTTTGTATAAAATGTTAATTTCAATAAACCCTTGGTAAAGTTTGAAAAACAGTCATATCTGACAGCCCATCTCACCAACCACCTACATTTGTTTAGAGTTTTGTTGATTCAAAGAGCTAAAATACATTAAAATATCCTATAGACACAATACAGCCCTAAACAAATAGAGTGATGCAGGCCCTCTTGGACATCTTGTTTAATTGCGTTGTTATACCTGGTGACACAATATACATATATGACAGGTTTAACATGTACTATTGCAAATGGAACAATAATATGTCTCTTGACTTGTAAAACACATCTGTGCATGTATTCGTTTACGCCACACCGGCAGCACGGAGTTCCATCGGTGTGTTCTTGAACATAATATTTTCCTCTAGCCTCTCTAATCGAATGGGGTCGTAAACCGAACGGTCCCGTATATCGGTGTCTATCATCCTAGCACGTTAAAGAACCATTAAAATATATTCATTTAGTAAAAACACGGTGGGACCTTATGATACAGCACCCGTCTCGCATACGGATGACCTGGGTTCAATCCCCGGCCCGGCCATACCAGATACTTTGTAAAAATGATTCTAGTACGTTTAGCATATACATGTTAGTTAAAGGACTGCTCGACCTTGTGTCAGTATAATGTGGTTGGGTGGCGTATCCTGTTATATGCATACGGCGTGGTATTACAATTTTGCAGCATTATGAAGTTGAGCATTGAGTTCACTGTTACAAGTCGACACCGTTGTGATTTATTGGAGAGCACTGTAATAACAACACATAAATATTTTTTAAACCTTAATACATTTGGCAAATATTGGGCGTGGCATGGATTGATAAACAAGCCCCAATCATGGGGCTTAACAACTGGGCTGCCGGTAAGCACAAAAGACCATTATGGCAAGCCCTTACAGTAGAAAGCATTAAGCAATAAAGCAAATTGAATATTACAATATTAAGGACATAAATACATGTGCACCAAATTAAATGTTCATTATGAAAGCAACTTTTCTGATAAGCATTTAAGCAAGTGTTGAAAGCACGGTTGATATTCAAGCATAATTACAAGTGCACCGAATTCAATCAATTCAAATGTTTTTTAGCAATTCGTACGGACAGCAAATTTGTATATAATTTATGTTTAGATTACAATTCAGTCTCTGGGTATACAGGAGCTGAATAAAGCTAAACTCAAACTTATATGTCCTTCCTTTCACACCTTCGCTGCCCGCCATATGAATGTTCCATTAAGTATGTAAGTGCACTGAATGTCCATGCCACACCAGTAATTGTTGACTAGGTAAGTGGATCCAGGTGAAGGCATCAACTGAAAATATATAACTCAGAAAAAGCAACATGATCTTGCAACATAAAATGCTATCTATTTGAATAGAAGTATTGACACAAATTTAGACTGTCTTAGATGAACTTGTTTTACTATCGATTTAAATCAAATGATCCTGTGGGCAGGGAGGGAGGGAATTTAAGTTTTTAAATGTAAGCTCAAAGCAAATCTTACCTATTTGTGAACAGATCAACATGCCGGTGTACATATACGAAGAAATGCACCGTGAAAATTACTCGATTCCTCCAATAACTGTTGACTATAAAATAGATTTTTCATAGTCAGTATTATTGGAGAGCACTGTAATAACAACACATAAATATTTTTTAAACTTTAATAAATTTGGCAAATATTGGGCGTGGCATGGATTGATAAACAAGCCCCAATCATGGGGCTTAACAACTGGGCTGCCGGTAAGCACAAAAGACCATTATGGCAAGCCCTTACAGTAGAAAGCATTAAGCAATAAAGCAAATTGAATATTACAATATTAAGGACATACATACATGTGCACCAAATTAAATGTTCATTATGAAAGCAACTTTTCTGATAAGCATTTAAGCAAGTGTTGAAAGCACGGTTGATATTCAAGCATAATTACAAGTGCACCGAATTCAATCAATTCAAATGTTTTTTAGCAATTCGTACGGACAGCAAATTTGTATATAATTTATGTTTAGATTACAATTCAGTCTCTGGGTATACAGGAGCTGAATAAAGTTAAACTCAAACTTATATGTCCTTCCTTTCACACCTTCGCTGCCCGCCATATGGATGGGCGCCCGGACACTCCCATCATGGAGTGTCCAGGCTCCCATCCACCGCCAAAAACGGAGGAAACATTTTTATTTTTGGCAGCAGCGAAGAGTGTGTATCAAGCAAAATATCCAAATGCCACGCCCAAAATAGAAACGGTGCCAAAAAAGTATATATTTCCTTAGCACTGCCCACTTTTAATGAAACATTAAAATTCAGCCAGAAACTGGTTAAGAAACAAGTTGTTCCCCACATTTGATAAATGAACACCATCCGGTTCAAGACAGGTATCATCAGCCTGAATGTCTTCGTATAGCAGATAATGACCCTAATATCTATTATCGCCTTAGCAGCATAACTGTTTAGCCTCTTTCTGGCCCTTTCCATTTCAAAAGGGTGGCTAGGCTAACGCCATGAAAGCCTAGGAAGTATGTGAGACCAAATAACGACCACATTATGTAAATTGACCCTAAAAACTCGGTCAGAAGCTTAACATGCTTTCTAAGAACCTTTAATGGGTATTTCTCTAAATCAATTTCCCCAGGACCACATGAGTTGATGCATCAGACATTGAAAAAATAAATAAATGTCAGAAAAATATCCAGTATGTAAATGTTGGAGGAAGATTGTAACCTTTAATGTGTGGCGCCAAACACAAATTGACTGTTAAACGTTTCGAAACTGTCATAAATTAGCATCAGAAATATAAATAATATGAAGTGTAACCTGTAATGTTACTCAGTGTCACACCTTGAATCATTGAATGATTTCTGATTAAGGATGTGTCCTGTCCTCCTGTTTCGTGTGCCACTGTTATTTCATTTCAGTCAGCAAACAACTGATATACATTTGTTCGTATATACTATGCACATTTTCCCAATTTAACTTTTGCCTCCTTGATAATCAAGTTTATGTCTATTGTGAACGGGTCTTTAACTGCAGTTTTACCTTTAACCTACGATCGGTTTTTAGAATTTTTGTATCAATCATCAGCATCATCATCATCATCAGAGGCCTTAGTAATTGATGAACAGTTAGTCAATCAATCGGTACATGTCTGTGTACAAGCCATATATAGTAACTCTCAATTGATGTCCTTGCTCCACTGTTTTATTAGCCACACTAGAAATAGCAAGTATTTGCATAACGATCTAAAACTATCCGAAAGCTGATCCATCCAAACACTCCGACAGCAATAGACGAAGAACATGTATCCATTTCAAGTAAATTCAGGGCTCGACATTAACATTTGTCCCCTTGTCCTGTGCGATATAGATTCTACTGGGGACAAGTTAGTCCCAGGTGACCTGTCCTACGGACAACTAAATTTTTTAACATAAATGATTTTTTTATCTTTAAAACTTGTGGCTGAACAAATGTCAAAACATTGGCGAGCACATTGTAAATGACAAATAAAAACCATCTTGTTGTCATTGGTGGAATGCAACTGAGGGAATGTAATGTCACTTTCATATTGATCTTGTTTTTTGTATCACTTTTACATGAAGTGCTGTGAAAAATAAATTTGACTGGTGACAAGTAAATGGTGTAAGTTACTTGACCTATGGAGTAGTTGCTGAAAAAAGTTAATTTCAAACCCTGAAATTAGTCCACATTTAAAAGGTTAGCCGCAAAACTATGTAAACTCCTTTTAACTAATACATAAAGGTGATGTCATCGTGATTTGATTCTGACTACTGAAATGACATTTACCTCATTTATCACCTTCCTGTATGACAACCTAAGATGAGGTTGTTGAATTGGATGACGTGTTATTAGAATACCATTTGCAACCTGCCCAGGTTCTATTGTGCATATACCTTTTGGACGCCCTGTTGTGTATATGACTATGACTATTGACTATAAACCCCAGAGCTACACACACACATTGCAGTGAGGAACCTTGCAGAGAAGTCTATTTTGAATAGAACACAGCATAGATAGAAGTGGTTTTATAATTTGGCGACCATGCACATAACTGATTTAAAGTGCTATGTATTGAATAGGGACAATCGGAAAGGAAAAGCTAACTAAACTTCAATGAACCGCTGACAAAACTACCTGGTGCAGGATAAATAAAAGATCACCCCGTTGCAGGATAAATAAAACCTCATCGATCAAAAGGAATAGCCCTAAACTAAACCAATGATCAAATAGAATAGCCTTATAATAAGGCTTAAAGTATGTAACTTCTTTCCAGGTCTTGAATATGTACACAACTGATATGGCACTGTCGATGTATTAAATATGAATGTATTAAAGAACTGTAGGGATATATTCCTCAAACTCCACACGAAAAAGTTCGAAATGAACCATGTTTTGAAAAGCTGATGGGTGGCGTAGGCTTATCTGGTATAACAGGTAAAAAGTGGAACTTTACATACAATACCAACACTGGAGGACTCTATGACCTGTTCCACACATTGCATCCGATACAGACATAGGAACGTTTGACCGGTCTTAAGTGAACTTGATGGTTACACAAACTGAAATATAAGGCAACATGTTCGAGAGAATGAAACAAAATAAACCTTGAAAGATGTGATAGAAGTCCAATCATAAATAATCGGCAACAGCAACAGCATCCGTATATAAACCTGTAATGAAAACATCATTGTACGCAAACTAAATAAATGTAAGGCTGATCGCTAGACGAAAAGCATTGTATGTTTTATAAACAGTCAATCTAGAAAATGGCAAGTACAAAGGAGGCATGAATTGATTTTAAACTGTTAAACAGTATTAATTCAAAAGAAAATAATGCCATATCCAACACAATTCTTCCGCACTATCATAGACGCACGCCCAGACAGTATGACGTCACCTATTATTTGCATCCAGGAACCACGTAAACATCGGTATGAATAAATAGAAACGAATACATCCTGATAGATGACAAAATCATGAGCACCAGAAATATTACAAAATCATAAATCCTGCGAGTCTGATGTTAATAAATTTAAGTTTTAAAATGTAAGCTCAAAGCAAATCTTACCTATTTGTGAACAGATCAACATGCCGGTGTACATATACGAAGAAATGCACCGTGAAAATTACTCGTTTCCTCCAATAACTGTTGACTATAAAATAGATTTTTCATAGTCAGTAATAATTGGCAGTTTGTTAAAAGTGAAGTTAACGCCATACATTCTCAGTATTCTTCTACATAAGTTATACTCAAACATAAATAATTGTATTGATAACCATGATAACTATTTTAAAACAGTGTGCACCTGGTCATGAGAAACATCCTGTGTTTTATCATACTTGCTTTATGTATCAGTGTTTACGATCAATTACATGTGTATGTGTGGCTTATGATCAGCACAGTATTATATAACAATAGATATAGACACGTCTTTGACTGATTACAATTTTCTTTACACGAAAACAGACACGTTTTATTTATTAACACGTTTCCCTTATTTTAGCAATGTGCCTGTTTTCTGAAAGTGTGTGTCGATATGACAGCTATGTGTGAATTTCACTTTTGTTTCTAGCGTGATATAAATCTGATTACTATACTATAATTATCCATGTATTGTTTTTACGAAATATTCGATTTAACGGCCCTCTTTGTTCGCATTCGTGTATGAAAAGAAAAAGTTGAGAAACATAGACCCCATAATAAGTAGCTCGGGATACATCTCCATCTAAGTGCTTATAACTAACAATATCAAAATTAAAAGCATATATCTATGCTTACACAATTAATAAAATGTGACTTTTTATTAGACTTATATTCACTATTATTTTAAACATATCTCTGCACTTTACAGAATGGCATCGAGTCATTGATGTTACAATTCACATTTACAAGCACTTAGACAAGAGTTTCAGTCCATATAGGAACCCAAATAGTAACCCGGCCCAAAAGGTAACCCCGACCTACACAAACCGTAGCCTGTCTAACCATAAGTTAACCCGATTTAAAACATTACCCGATGAGGTAACACATATTGACACTTGCTGCCCAAAAAGTAACCCCTTATATATTTGTTATGTATTAAGCGCATGTTTCTTCTTCATGTTCCTCTGTAAGTATTCCATTCAAGCAGTCATGCAAACGTTCGTATGCATGCTTAATAGTACATCCGTCCGTTCGTCCGTCCGTCTGTCCATCCATTAGTACGTTCGTCTGTCCGTCTGTTTTTGTATATCTGCATGTTTGAACTTTGCGTTTTATAATGGAGCTCATATTTTGTTAAAACTTGTTATTCTGTCTGATTTAGTTTTGGACACCGTAACACTCCAACTGCGGTTTTCATGTGCTTGTTGGTTAGCCCTAATGTACTGAAGAGGGTAGATTTGCCCTCCCAAAACAATCCGGTCAGTATTCGCAGAATGAATCACAGGTAAAAAGGCTAAATGGGTAAAAGGACATGACCACATCAATACTTCTGGTGCAGAAGGTCTAAGTATATAGTATTGAACATACAATGCTCCTTTGGAATACCTTGGAAGGTGTGAGATGGTATGGATCACTGGATGAATACTTTATTATTTAATAATATGTGGTGGGTGTTTTGTTTTATTGTTATTGCGCGGAATGCGTATGTTCATATTGTCAATAGAAATTGAATTAGGCAGATACCACAGAATTCCAAGACAAGATAGAATATGTAAACAATGTCAGGCTCAGTGTGTAGAAACAGAAAATCACTTTCTATTGTACTGCGAGAGGCACAGTGTATCTCGAATTGAACTATTGCATACATTAAATGAACTGTGTCCAGACACAGCTACCGAGGCAGACAAAATTAAAGTGCTTTTAACAAATGAAAGGATTCTATTAAAAACGGGACAGTTTATTATAAATGCCTTAAAAAATAGTACACATTAATGACGTGTACTATATTTTTCATGTTTACTTTTGTTATACCTATTAAATGAGTTGTAAAATCAATAATGCAATTGATATTTCTATAGTGACTAATAAGTCTCATTAGGCTGGGTATTTATTTGTTTACTTAATATTGCCTATATTATACTGTATTGTTTTGTATATGTAATATTTTGTAACGATGTTATTTGTCACTTTAATAAAATAATAAAATATATGTCCATATGCGGTAATGGTGACCTCGACCTTTTAACTACTTACCCCAAAACAAATGGGTTCCACCAAGAGTACTGAACAGAAAAATAACAATGATGCCCTGGTATAGGTTTCTCTCTCTTATATACGGTTTATAAGCTTGAAATTGGTAGTAAACAATTAAGATTGTCGTATTTAAATAGTTTACCATGCATCTTAATAATACACGCAAACCATACTAGTTTAAACTATAAGGATCCTTGCTGAGAGCGTTGTAAATGGTTTGCTTAAGCACATTACGTGATCATATTTACATTTACATGATTTGTATTCGTACTACTGTCAGACAGACTATTTATATGTTTTTCATAATACTAGTTTGTACGCAGATACAGTAGTTTAATTACATGAATATTAAACTTTTAATGCCAAATACTTGGGTATTTATATTTGCCGACAATGCCGACGAGTATCATGCAGCCAAGTCAATGTTTTACACAAACAAATCACAAACAAATCACAGACTGCTCCATGAACTGCCTACATATAACATAGGTTTACCTTAGAAATGCAAACAACTCAAATGAGATTTAGTGGGTTGGATAATTCAATATAAGTTGTTTAAGGAAACTTTTTTAACTACAAATGTATAGACAATGCGCACGTTATTGGCGTACGCGACGTAACGTCAAAATGCCGTTTTGTTTAAACGTTTATATTTAATATAGATATAAAAATCGAACAGGAAAAGTAGCATTCAAGGACGACAGTCAACCATAAACACACACAGAAACAAAGAACAACTTTAAAGATGAATAAAAGTCCAAATAAGACATCACAAACACAAAAGGGTTGACAATAGGGCTACCGCCTTGGCAAAACCCAGGTTCTAGGGTGCACCAACCCTCACACTTACCCTACTGTCATCCCAATTAAACGGGACAGTGTAAATAAAGAAATCCCCGCCACGAACTTTTCTCTAACCAATAAGGCAGCATTAATAGGCAATATAAGTAAAACACAAAGATATATAAATGTATATGTATATATAAATACAAAACAACAATAGCCTATAAAGCCACAAAGAAGGTACTCAGTGACTTGGCAAAAGCCAGAGCAACACGAGAACAAACCATAGATGACACGACAAGAAAATATTGCAGACAAACATCAAACGTTACCGTCATTTTGGGCTTTAGGTAGACGTCATCATAGGGTCCATAACGTGTCCGGTCATCTCACAATTAAAGCGTAAATCATAGTGGCGAACTGTAAATGGGTCCACCACCAAGCATGCAGTGCGTTGAAAAATGATAAGGTCATAACCTCTTTTGATAAACCTGTTAACAAGTTTAACAAAGATAGTATGAAAGTGATCATGACCAAGGATCTTGCAATGTTTGTAAGTCAGGCTGTGATAGTTCTTCTCGCAGAAGAGTTCTTAAATTACTTATATATTTGGAAAGAAGATCGGGGTTAAGATAATAAAATGTTGCAAAAGTTTTAAAAAGTTTATGGTAACGGTAGCCCTGATGGAGTAGCTGTTAAGTTATAAAAAGATTACAAATATTAAAGTCCTCAACTCGAGAACAAGCTCTAAAAAAACAAATAAGTTGAGACACATAGACCCCATAAGAAGTTGCTCGGGGAACATCCCCATCTAAATGGGGATAATTAACAATATCAAAATTAAAATCATCTCTCTTGTCATATATTTTGCTAATTATTTCACCATTTTCAATGGAGAGATGTAAATCTAGAAAAGAAGCGTTAGTATCTGAACTATTAGCTTTGTTAAGTTGAAGTTCTTTAGGGTATAAATTATTAACCATAGTAGAAAAGAAAGGGTTGTCAATGTTCAATATGCCATCCAGATACCGAGAGGTGTCATTAAAGGCTTCAAAAACATCTGCCTGGGTATCTGGTGAAAGACTCAACATGAAATCTCCAAGACGTCAAACTCGAAAACGAACGTCAAAATGGAAATGTGACAATATTCTCCACACACATTTTCTTAAGCCATTTGGTAAAGATTATAGATTTTTATCATTTTTAAAGTTCAAAATATTAGCCTGACAATAGTTCAATTATAATAAACAAATTCATTTGTCATTAAAAACAAAAAAATGTATAGACATCTTTGAATACAACTCAGTGTTGACTTTAATAAAAGGGGTAAAATGATGTTAAAAACTGACAATTTTTTCCACAATAGTTCAATTATAATAAACAAATGCATTTGTCATTAAAAACAAAAAATGTATAGACATATTTGAATACAAGTCAGCGTTGACTTATATAAAAGGGGTAAAATGATGTTAAAAAGTGACAAATTTCTCCACACGCAAAGATGGTATTTCAGAAAAATTAAACTAATGATAAAAATGAAAAATATTCAAATGTCATATTATTTTACAAAAACAATATTTCTAGTCTAAATATCTATCAAAAATGCTTAAAACCACATTAGTAACATTATATCCCAAACGGTTATCGTCTACTTGTTTTCTTTCATGTCGTTGTTAAATAATGTTGAAATAAGTTGTATGCAAATTACCGGCGTATTATTTTGATTTGAATCAAAATTAAGATTATGTCAATAAAAGTAAAAGATAAATTATGTTACGTTTTACAAAACGATTTTGCCACGACATTTCGGACAAAACAAAACAAAATAATAATAATAATAATTAAAGCGCGTGCTTGTGTGTAACCGAAATAATGCTGTAAACATCGCATAGGGAATTTCATAACAGAAAATAATACAAATATAACATTATATGGGGGAAAAGCAATCCTTTTGTTTTATTTATTAAATTCTTTCGTCAAAGCCTTCAAGTTGTCTTTTTCAAATTAAGTCAATAACATGCATGACGTCATATGCTTCTCATTCAGTTTTACAAGTGTTATGATTAATTTATGTCATTATATTACGATACCGCATTTAATGTCGTATTCATAATAAATATTGCTGATACGCAAGATACTGCAACTTAAAGCTGGAGTAATTTACAAAAAGGCTTTAATATATAAGTGTTGATCTGTTTGGTTTGGTATTTACAAAGATGAGCTATGATTTATACCGATGTTTTATTTGTTTATATGCTTTACAAGTTATTTATCTTAAGTATGTACATGATTTAATGTTTACATTTATGTTCAAGTTTTGCACTATGTTCAATGTAACATACTCATTCTTATATTTCGACGTGTTTCAGGTTTTCCAACGCAGATTTAATGGCAGTGTGGACTTTTATCGGACTTTCAAAGAATACGAAAACGGATTTGGTGACTTGCGTGGTGAACTTTGGTTAGGTAACAGGTTTACAATCGTATGTCTGTTTGTCTGTCGTTTTCTTCTGTTCAATTGGTATTCATTATTTTATCTCTTTACGTAACATTTCTAGAATACAGAACGGTGTCTAGAACAGTCAAACTATAAGCAATTACATGCCTAATTTGCCATCAGGCAATGTTTTAAGAATACGATATGTGAATAGCTTCTTTTGGCTGACAGTCGCTACTACTTTACAGACATGTTGTCCTAAGTTACGTGATGATGCATATAATAACAACGCGTTAACGGAATCAATTGGACGTCGTATACACTCATTACATTTAAAAACGCAACATTTTTGATTTTCGATTATATTTAGTCCGCTGTTTTTTTGTGTTCAACCCAGAATTGTATTTTATGTTAGTATAGAACTCTCTTTGTATTAAAGGTTAGCATTTGGCGGTAAACTGTTGCATAATATTTGCTCTACTTCTTTCAGTTAAAACACACTTTGCACGAGAACTTCAATTTCATCTCTAGAAATTAAATGTTTGCCAAGTTTTGCGTTTTCAAATGTACTGAGTATAGTTACTATGATATATATCACTAATATATGTGAAGTTTAATCATTTCGCGTATTATATAAAAGCATTAAGCAACAATTGTGATTGTATTTATGGCTGTTCCTTTTCCCATATTACCGTTGTAATAGGGAGACAATTAGTTTAATTTATGGGGTAAACATATACGCTGAACAGGCTGATTGGTGTTGCTATATAATGGTGTTGATTCAAATAACGTTTACATAGACAATATTATACAATTATGGACTTTTCAGCTGTTATACATGATGTGATATGCACCAAAAAAATCATTATTGACCGAGGCGATAGCCGAGGTCAATAATGATTTTTTGGTGCATATCAACATCATGTTAAACAGCTGAAAAGTCCATAACTGTTTTATTATATAACCCTCAATTTACAATTATATAAAACAGGTCAATATCAAAAAAACAATTATATAAAACAGGTCAATATCAAAAAAACAGGTCAATATCAAAAAAACAGGTCAATATCGCTAGATATTTTTTCTAAAAAATTACTTTTTAGCCAATGAAAACGCGTCTATTTATAGGTTATATAATAAATGGTATTACACGCTTAATACAGTCAAACATGGCATGCGCTTGTATTTCTATGATTCCATCAAACGTGTACCATGCATTTGCTATCAACAATCCAATTTCAACTTTTCTTACATTTGTTTACAGTCTGGTATACATTATATTTAACAGTGTGAACTCCAATCTTCATTTAAACAAAAACAAATACCTTAATGTCCAGAGCAACGAACAAATACCCGTTAAGACGCGTACTATTCACCTTCAAATCGAACATAAACTTGTATCCCATACTTATCATGCATATGTGGAAGGGGGATATTAGTTATACTGGACGGCTTAGGGAGCGGAGAGTCAGTTCTAATATAGGGAGCGGAGAGTCAGTTCTAATATAGGGAGCGGAGAGTTAGTTCTAATATAGGGAGCGGAGAGTTAGTTCCAATATAGGGAGCGGAGAGTCAGTTCTAATATAGGGAGCGGAGAGTCAGTTCCAATATAGGGAGAGGAGAGTCAGTTCTAATATAGGGAGCGGAGAGTTAGTTCTAATATAGGGAGCGGAGAGTTAGTTCTAATATAGGGAGCGGAGAGTTAGTTCTAATATAGGGAGCGGAGAGTTAGTTCTAATATAGGGAGCGGAGAGTCAGTTCTAATATAGGGAGCGGAGAGTCAGTTCCAATATAGGGAGCGAAGAGTCAGTTCTAATATAGGGAGCGGAGAGTTAGTTCTAATATAGGGAGCGGAGAGTTAGTTCTAATATAGGGAGCGGAGAGTCAGTTCTAATACTGGGAGCGGAGAGTCAGTTCCAATATAGGGAGCGGAGAGTCAGTTCTAATATAGGGAGCGGAGAGTTAGTTCTAATAAAGGGAGCGGAGAGTTAGTTCTAATATTGGGAGCGGAGAGTTAGTTCCAATATAGGGAGCGGAGAGTCAGTTCTAATATAGGGAGCGGAGAGTCAGTTCTAATGTAGGGAGCGGAGAGTTAGTTCTAATGTAGGGAGCGGAGAGTCAGTTCTAATTTAGGGAGCGGAGAGTTACTTCTAATGTGGGCAGCGGAGAGTAAGTTCTAAAATTGGGAGCGGAGAGTCAGTTCTAATATGGGGAGCGGAGAGTCAGTTCTAATATGGGGAGCGGAGAGTCAGTTCTTATATGGGAAGCGGAGAGTCAGTTCTAATATGGGGAGCGGAGAGTCAGTTCTAATATGGGGAGCGGAAAGTCAGTTCTAATATGGGGAGCGGAGAGTCAGTTCTAATATGGGGAGCGGAGTGTCAGTTCTAATATAGCGAGTGGAGAGTCAGTTCTAATATAGGGAGTGGAGAGTCAGTTCTAATATAGGGAGGGGAAAGTCAGTTCTAATATAGGGAGCGGAGGGTCAGTTCTAATATAGGGAGCGGATAGTCAGTTCTAATATAGGGAGCGGAGAGTCAGTTCTAATATTGAGGCGGAGAGTCAGTTCCAATATAGGGAGCGGAGATTCAGTTCTAATATAGGGAGCGGAGAGTTAGTTCGAATATAGGGAGCGGAGAGTTAGTTCTAATATTGGGAGCGGAGAGTCAGTTCTAATGTAGGGAGCGGAGAGTTAGTTCTAATGTAGGGAGCGGAGAGTCAGTTCTAATATAGGGAGCGGAGAGTTAGTTCTAATGTAAGGAGCGGAGAGTTAGTTCTAAAATGGGGAGTGGAGAGTCAGTTCTAATATGGGGAGTGGAGAGTCACTTCTAATATAGGGAGCGGAGAGTTAGTTCTAATATGGGGAGCGGAGAGTCAGTTCTAATATAGGGAGCGGAGAGTCAGTTCTAATGAATGGAGCGGAGAGTTAGTTCTAATATAGGGAGCGGAAAGTCAGTTCTAATATAGGGAGCGGAGAGTTAGTTCTAATGTGGGGAGCGGAGAGTCAGTTCTAAAATGGGGAGCGGAGAGTCAGTTCTAATATGGGGAGCGGAGAGTAATATGGGGAGCGGAGAGTCAGTTCTAATATAGGGAGCGTAGAGTCAGTTCTAATGTAGGGAGCGGAGAGTTAGTTCTAATATAGGGAGCGGAGAGTCAGTTCTAATATAGGGAGCGGAGAGTTAGTTCTAATGTGGGGAGCGGAGAGTCAGTTCTAAAATGGGGAGCGGAGAGTCAGTTCTAACATGGGGAGCGGAGAGTCAGTTCTAATATGGGGAGCGGAGAGTCAGTTCTAATATGGGAAGCGGAGAGTCAGTTCTAATATGGGGAGCGGAGAGTCAGTTCTAATATGGGGAGCGGAAAGTCAGTTCTAATATGGGGAGCGGAGAGTCAGTTCTAATATAGGGAGCGGAGAGTTAGTTCTAATATAGGGAGCGGAAAGTCAGTTCTAATATAGGGAGCGGAGAGTCAGTTCTAATATAGGCAACGGAGAGTCAGTTCTAATATAGGGAGTGGAGAGTCAGTTCTAATATAGAGAGCGGAGAGTCAGTTCTAATATAGGGAGCGGAGAGTCAGTTCTAATATAGGGAGTGGAGAGTCAGTTCTAATATAGGGAGCGGAAAGTTAGTTCTAATAAAGGGAGCGGAGAGTCAGTTCTAATAAAGGGAGCAGAGAGTCAGTTCTAATATAGGGAGTGGAGAGTTAGTTCTAATATAGGGATTGGATAGTCAGTTCTAATATAACTTCAGTATTATAAAGGAGTAATCTAATTTATCTGATATATTAGTAAAATACAAAACTTACTAGATTTCTTAAATTACACATAGTGTAACGTAACGGAAACAAATGCAATACCTATATGCATATAAAATAGCATTCGGAACCAAAAGCTTGCATTGACCTTTGAGGTACAAAACTGATTTTTCACACGACACACCTTCTTCTATAGAGATATATAAGTGTATCACATTATATCAATAAATTCGTAAGTTACACAAGTATGAGGCGCCATACGTGACTCTATGTCGTAAGATAAATATATACGTTGTGTGTAAAATATATATACTGAAAACAGAAATATATATGATACAGACAAATATATACGTTACTCCGAAATATATATATTGAAAACAAATATATATGATACAGACAATTATATACGTTACTCCGAAATATATATGTTGAAAACAAAAATATATATCATACAAATATATATATGTTACTCCTACAAATGTATATTGAAAAATATATATTCTGTTTGTAAATATACATTGTAGACGCTAATATATACGTTACTCTGAAAACATGTTTTCCCTAATTTATATATTGTAGACGAAAACACATATATATGTTATACATAAAAATATATTCGCTTTATAAAAATATGTATTGTCTGTCTTAATATATTGAAGATAACGATATTTGAGATGAAAATAAATAATTTCTTTAAAATAAATATATTTGCAGACACAAATATATCAATGAAATATCGATAAATCTTCTGGGTGACCCAAACCATATGTCTATGTCGAAACTAAATAACTATGTGTTTTTTCCAAATATATACGTTATCATAGACTGTGCTAAAAATATATACGTTATCCTAGACTGCTACACTGTCCCGTTTTTTTCAAACTAGCAAAAAGCCAATTATACTAGGTGTAAAAAAACGCTAAAAATACGGACATGCGCAGCATTAAAGCGATTGCGAGCGTCTACTCCGCACAAACAACCATGGCAGTCTTTAACGCTGTAGGTGGTGTCAGACCAGTCCGGAAGTACTTTCGGGTCGTAGGGTGCTGAAATAGTTCCTTGAAAGAATCCAAAGTTTCTAGTTTGCATGAGTTTTTCCCAAGATTAGTTTCTATTTCATTGTTAAATCTAACCTGAGGTTAAAGTAGTATGTCTGTTGTCATGAATAGTAAGTATTTTACTGTGTTTGTCAGGATTATTTCTTTAGATAGTAGGAGCACAGAGGTTAGGTAGAGATGTGGTTTTGACAGATGTTTATTTCAAAATACGCATAGTGTGAATGATTGAAAAACTGAATCGGTGTTTTATTCCAGATATGGGACCGTTTGCTAGGAAAATGGGTTTAATACACAGAATAAAAGTGTATTTAAGCGAACGAATGTTGTGGAACTTGTGACTGATCTCCAAATATAGCCTATATTGCATTGTGTAATGCATGTAACTTGGTTAATGTGTTTTGTTTTGTTGGTCCGACATTATACATGTATGTTTCCGGTAAATGATGATACAACGTATGATTTGGAGAGCTTCATTATATCTCTCTCTCGTCTTGTTGACGAATTGAATGTTGTTTAACGGCTCATCAACACAGTATAGGTTATTTAGAGCCGCCCCATAGAGAGGGGAAGGATACATAGGAATCCGGGAACTGTGCCCTACTCTATTATGGAATAGATTCCTATGGTTCTTTAACGTGCTCGTAGGATAGACCGATACACGGGACCGCCCGGTTTACGTTCCCATCCGACGGACGAGGCTAAGGGAAAGTCAATCGTGAACGCTCGGCCAATCCCGTCATTCCTCGGGATCCCGCCTCGTGTGTATCACGGCGCTTCGGTATGTTCAAAATCTTTACATTCTGTTAGCCGGAAGGCAACGGCACTGAAAATAGTGCACTGTTGCTAAGCTGTTGCTACATACACAATATGGCCGCTTGCCACACGTGTTGATGTATGATTTGCGTTGCATGTTTGTTATTTACAATACAGATGAAGGTTTTATCACTGCTTTCACTTAAATAAACTATAGATGGAGCAATCGGCTAAATGACAGTGCAAAATGTTGAAGATAACTTTGATTTTGAATGCAAATTCGTTTTGGCGTGAATCTGACGCGCGTCAGGCTATTATGACGTAACCAATATGGATACCCGCGTATTACATTCGAATCATGCTTCGAAGCAGTGTACGAGATGTTGCGAATGAGGGAAAGTGTCTTGCCCAAGAACATACCGACGGAACTCAGTCGGAGGATTGAATCCGGGGCCTCCGGTTACAAGTCCGCCGCGCTACCGACTGCGCCACGACTGCCGAGGCCACGCGCCTGATGCATTCGTTCAATATAAACATCACTGAGGTGGTGGAACGGAGGGTGGGGGATACGGTTAACGTGATCAATACGTTGGTAAGAAGATACGAATCTGATATGTCACGACAGTTTCTTGTATTACAAGACTACTTTTGAACGATGTATGATCATTATCGCAGTCGCTTATTTCAATATCAGCATACTCGAGATACTAGCCATTGTAGTCCAACAATAACGAGCTCTGAACCAAGGCCTGAAATTGCGGGTTGCTTAACAACTGATCAACAGTTCTTCGTACGTTAGCCGTTTGGTCGTCAATTTTTAACGGATTTGTTATGTTTTCGTGGTAAAGAAACTGCAACATGCGGAACACTTCTCGGACGCTGGGAAATGCTCTCTTTAAATTTGGATTGTCTCGAGTTTGAAAAACGGGACAGTGTAGCAGTCTACGCCAACGTATATATTTGCAGCACAGTCTATGCCAACGTATATTATTGCAGAAGGCATATCTATTTGGAAAACAAATATATTTGTTTAGTTTCGGTCACCCGGAAGTTCGCACCATTTATTTATCGATATTTCATTGATATATTTGTATTTGCAATATATTTATTTTAGAGAAACTATTTATTTTCATCATAAATATTTTCATCTTCAATATATTAAGACAGACAATATGTTTTTACAAAGCGAATATATTTTTCGGTATAACATATACATATTTGCGTCTACAATATATAAATTAGGAAAAACATATATTCAGAGTAACGTATATATTTGCGTCTACAATATATATTTTTTGGACAGAAAATATATTTTTTCAGATATATATTTTTGGACAGAATATATATATTTCGGAGTAACGTATATATTTGTCTGTATCATATATATTTTTGTATTCAGTATATATATTTTACACGCAACGTATATATTTATCTTACAACATATCGTCACGTATGGCGCCTCATACACAAGCATTGCATTTATTTGCATAAAGTGTGATATTTGAACCCAAAGTACAAAATGTTAAGTTGAATCGAGATTATATTTGCATATCCAAGGAATGTCACAATCTTGTATTTATCAACTTCGCAAACGCGTTATTAATGCAACATTTACGTAATAAAAACGTCGTGTGTTTCGTGCAAAAGAAGTCGCCAGCATTTCATAATAATTAGAGACAAAAGGCGTTTAATTTCTTATTACAATTCATTACATTAGAGACAAAATGCGTTTGTTTTCTTATTAGAGATAACAAGCGAATATTGTATTATAAAAGACAAAACGTGTCATTAGAGACAACCATTGCCTATGGTCTAATTAGAAGGGAAAGAGAATATGAGCGTTTTGGAGACAAAAGCGTCAATGGTCTGATTTGAGTTGAAAGCGTCTACAGTCTGAACATAACAAAAAGGGCAGATTGCCTTCTTAGAGATAAAACGAGGCTATTGTCTTATTAGAGATAAAAAGCGTATATTATCTTCTTTGAGATAAAAAAACGCTACTGTCTTATTAGAGACAGAAAGAGGCTATTGTCTTATTAGAGATAAAAAAAAGTATATTGTATTATTAGTATATTGTATAATTAGTGATAGAAAGCGTGTATAGACTTACTTTAGATACACATCATAATTTGATTATATAAATAGAGACAAAACCCCGCCGTTTGTCTTATTAGAAACAGCGATCGTCTATGGTCTTATTATAGACTAAAGTGTCTATGGTCTTCAGCTGATATAATCTTATTAGAGACATCACGCATATATGTTATTATTAGAGAGAATACGCGGATATGGTATTATTAGTGACCACTCGTATATATGGCATTATTAGAGACAACACGTATACTTTATACGGTATTATTAGATACAACATGCAGATATTATATTATTAGAGACAGCACGTACATATGTTATTATTAGAGAGAATACGCGGATATGGTATTATTGGGACAACACGCGGATATGGTATTATTGGGACAACACACATATATGTTATTATTAGAGACAACGTGCATATATTGTATTATTAGAGAGAATAAGCGGTTATGGTATTAGTGGGACAACACGGATATACGGTATTATTAGAGACAACACGCATGTATGGTATTATTACAGAGTAAACGCGGATATTGTATTATTGGGACACCACGCATGTATGTTATTATTAGACAACACGCATATATGGTATTGTAAGAGAGTATACGCGGATATGGTATTATTGGGACAACACGCGTATATGTTATTTTTAGAGACAACACGAATGTATGGTATTAGAAAGTATACGCGGATATGGTATTATTGGGACAACAGGCATATTTAGAGATTTAAAGCCTGAGGGCCGATATTGGTCGAGGGCCGAGATATGACGGGCAATAACGCATCACCCATGTTTTAATATTTTTATCATATATATACGCATTTTCTCATATATTAAACTGTTACAATGTTATTTTTATTATATATATAATGTGAATTAAATTAATTTCAGTCGAACCGATGAGCGAAATCACACATTTCCAAATAGATATAGGCCTAGATTTTTACGTTTTCTAAAAATAAAATGTTTCTAGTGGGTAGCTGCTTTTAGGCACTGCAAATCCCGACCGAAAACCTTTTTCCTGATAGGCTATAAAAGTGTCTCCCAAAACTCGTCAGAGTGCATCATTTTACCAGCGGAAAAAGGTTTAAATATCGGTTATTCTTATTGATTAAGCTTTTTAAAATAATATGACATACTGTACACATAATCAAGCGTTACGATTGTAATATTAAGATAAAGTGTTTACCTTTACTGAGTATCTGTTTAAATCTCCGCTGTTTATTTACATTCGTTGTGACGTTATGGTTTAAAAAAAAGTGACGTCATGTAACGTTCGTTACGTCATCGTAAACAGGAAAGAAAATCAGGGGCGCAGCCAGGCGGAAGATGAAGCCGGTACCGTTCCATTTTTTCCCCTAATATAGTGTTTGGAAGCCCGAGCATACCCGGACCCCTTTCGCCGCTCAAATAAAATGTTGGGCTTCCAGTTTAGTTTGTAATTATTCATATATATATATACGCATTTTCTCTTTATTAAACCGTTACAAGACCTTACAATAGTTCATAAAATAAAAATAACGGGAAAAAGGGTAAAACAAAAGCATTTCTATAGAAAGCAATCGCCAATACTCGTAACGATCATGTGACCGGTTATTGGCCCGGTCAGGAGACCGGGCCAATAACGGTCAGGTGACCGGGCCAATATGGATATGCATTTTCGGCCCGGTCACATGACCTAAATTTGGCGTATCGGACCGCATTTCGAATACGGCTCATTTCTCGAGAGCTTTATCGTAGGGTAATTTTGTGCATATTGCGGGCCAAAAATGCGTATATATATGATAAACGTTATTATTATAGACAACACGCAGACATTGAATTATTCGAGACAACACGTATGTATATGCACATGTATCATAAGAGAGAATATGCGACAACGCGTATATATTGTATACATTTTTTATTATTAGGGAGAATACCATTAGAGGCAACACGAATATAATTTATTATTAGTGACAACACGCATGGATTATTTTATTAGAAACAAAATGCGAATATGGTATTATTAGAGACAAAACACATATATGGTAATATTAGAGACGAAATGCGGATATGATATTTATAGAGACAATACACAAGTATGGGAATATTAGAGACAAATGCCGGATATGGGATTATTAGAGACAACACGCATATATGGTTTTATTAGAGTAAAAAGCGGATATGGTATTATTAGGGACAATACGCGGATATGGTATTATTAAGGACAATACCCGGATGTGGTATTATTAGAGGCAACACGCATATATGGTATCATTAGGGACAATACTCGGATGTGGTATTATTAGAGACAACAAGCATATATGGTATTATTAGTGACAATACGCGGATGTGATATTATTAGAGACAACACGCGTATGGTATTATTAGGGACAACACGCATACATGGTATTATTCGGGACAATACGTGGTTGTGGTATTATTAGAGACAACACGAATATATGGTATCATTAGGGACAATACGCGGATGTTGTATTATTAGAGACAGTACGCTGACGTGATATCATAAGAGAAAATATGCATATATGTAATATTAAAGACAATACGCATATATGTAAATATTAGAGACAAAACGCGGATGGGATCTTATAACATATGTAACAAGCGCATATTTACAAAAAAAATATTAATCTGGATTCAACATATATATATATATGTATGCTTCACGTGCAGGTCTACGGTATATACAGGACATGACCTCACAAGGCAACAGTGAGCTACGAATAGACGTGGAGGCGTCAGACGGGTCTACTGCCTACCAAACGTACCAAAACTTCTCTCTATCAGGGGTCAATTACACTTTACATATACGACACTCAGCAGGCACTGCAGGTCAGTAACAAACTACTAGTTATATACAGTTCATTAGGGTGTATAGAATCATCGGTAGTAGAGCACCATTTTTAGTTTAAATTAAAAATGTTCAGCTCATGCATTTTAGATTATTTTTAAATTTTCCAAGCTTGAATATATATCGTCTAAGCATACATTTGTGCAGCAGTGAAATAATTTAATGCATTCTCCATGCAACATGTATCACTAAGTGTAATACCGAATGAAATGTATTCTTTAAAAGAAAAATGCATACCGTCACAATCAACTATATGCATATTTGCTGTTATAGCAACTTTTAGAGACAAAAGACAAAATGCAATCGTCAAATAAGTTAACTTGTTAAATGTTGGCACTTCTAGGAATACAATGAAATTATGTATACCTATAAACTGGTGCAAAACAACATAATATTATTAAAAAATACAGTAATAGGACAATCATTTCAGACACTTTGCTATTATACATATTAAAGTGTAAATCTAAATCAGAAAATAGTTAGGCATTTTCCTTTCATTTTAAATTTAGACATCCCATTAAGTGTAACCCACGGACGGAAGATGTGATTTAGAATCCATGATAATAATGATTATCATAAGCGTACTTGCATAGTGTAACATATGTATTCATCTACAGAACCCATTTCATAACATGTTATACATTAATGTATTCATATATCATTATTAGCAACTATTAACACATTCCGACAATTACCATCTAACAACAAATGTAAAATATATGTGATATTGTTTTAATTATACGATGTGGTATATGTCTACATTCTAGGACTAGGTCTGTGGTACCACAATGGACTACCTTTCTCCACGTATGACCATGACAACGCTCACAACTGTAGTGTTACAGCTCACGGAGGCTGGTGGTATGACAACTGCGCCTATGTAAATCTCAATGGGCATTACGAAACACCCGGCACGGAATCGCATTATCACAACGGATTTGGTGGTGTGATATACTATAACTTCAAACAAGTACAGTCCTTGAAATCTACGAAAATGATGTTCAGAAGAAATTAACTGTTTACATGCACAATAAGTATTATGTAAATTATTTAGTTGTTGTGAAGATGCTGATCATTTTTATATCATTTATAGCATAAATGGTCTACTGCAACTGCTAGCGTACCTATAATGTATGGTTGTCTACTGCAATTGCTGGCGTACCTATAATGGTTGGTTGTCTACTGCAATTGCTATAATGGTTGGTTAATAAACCAATGACACAGACAGTTAATGTTACTAGCCGGCCATGCAATCTACTGAAATGGTATGAATTTATTGTGTAAGTAAATTATTGTTTAAGATGGTTCTGATTTCTTATATCGGACATTTTAAAATATAAAACATTATGCTACTTGCATTGTCTTTGAAATGGTTCATTATTCTAAAACCACATTAAATAATGCATCGACAATTGACACAACTAGTAGGTTCTTTAAAAGTGTCGTTGTTGATTTAACATAATAACTGTTGTTTTAAATATAGCAAAATGGCATAAGCCAGCTATGCTTATTGGCACATCCTTTACTGTAGACACTATCTGTGTATTCTATCTTCTGTCTTCTTCTTCTTCTTCTGACATCCACTTTTCACAGAAATCTTTGTCACAGCGTCTCAAAAGTTTACACAGTTGTAAAGCTCAGTCCGGAATAGTGCACTGCAAATTTTGGTGTCATGACGTCATCCAAGAGAGCCGTCGCGGGCGTTTACATGAACATCTTGTTATCACTGTATCATATGCATTTATGATCGGATTTGAATGAAACTTTCACATATTATAAAGTTCAGGCTGTAGTTGTGCAAAAATATAAAATGTCGCCAAGATGTCATCAGAAAGATGCCGCCAATGACGTCACAATTTAATGAAAATTACTATTTTTCGCTACTGACCGTTTTTGTTGAAATTGTATTGATACAATCATAAAAACCATCGCTAAAGTGAGAAATGACCATCGTAACGTCATGACGTCATCCATTATGGTTCTAAGCCGACGTCAAATGAAATATATTGTAATCGCTATTTGTCCTGCATTTATGATCGAATTTAAAGCTATAAATTCACGTTTTGTAGTGCGCATGACCTAGATGTGCATTAACATCATTCGGAGTCATGACGTCATACAAGATGGCCGCCAGTGACGTCATGATAAACATATTGTTATCGCTAGATCTCATACATTTATGATCGGATCTGAATGAAACTTTCATAGATTGTAAAGTTCTGGATCGAGTTGTGCAAGAACATAAAATGGCGTCATGACGTCATGACAAAGATGGCCGCCAGTGACGTCATTAGTAAATGAAAATTATTTATTTGTCCTTTCTGACCGTTTTTCTTGCAATTTTATTGATAAAATCATAAAGGCCATAGTTTCAGTGAGAAATGACCATCATCACATCATGACGTCATCCATTATGGCACCAAGTGATGTCAAATGAAATATATTTCAATCGTTATATCTTCTGCCGCATTTATGATTGAATTTAAAATTATATATGCACGTGTTGTAGAGCTCATAAACTCGATCTGCATTAACATCATTTCGAGTCATGACGTCATACAAGACAATTATTGTATCACAGTTATTCATTTTCCCTTCTCACTGTTTTTGTTTCAATGTTATTGATAAAAGCATTGATAATATTACAATGGCCATCATTTAAGTGAAAACTGATCATCGTGACGTCATGACGTCACCCAAACTGGAAAGTCCGTTTGGTCATGTCCTGTATTAATTCTTCTTCTTCCTCTCCGTGGCACTTTTCACAGTAATCTTTGACACAGCGTGTGGGGCTCAGACTGGAATAGTGCACTGAACATTTTGGTTTCATTACGTCGTCCAAGATGGCCGCCAGTTGCATTAGTTCTAGTTTCAACATTTCATATATCTTAGTCTGTAAAAGTGAACGTTACATTTTGAAGTCATGACGTTATCCAATGTGGAAATCCCATTTGATCAGGCTCTGATCAAAATCTAGTTATTTTCATGTCAATACGTGTATCTTATACATTAGTGTCATATCGCTAATTAAGAAATAAGAGATTTGGATTATGATGGACGGTGTTTAAAACATGTAGCTCATATTGTGAAGGTGCGGAATGTTACATTTTATTTTTTATTCATTATACGATTCTAAAAAATGAGCTTAGAGTTAAATGCTATTAACTCTCTCGTTTACGGTTATATGATATAATTTGTTTCAAAGTAACTGTATTGGGCCCTTTAAACTCAAAACTCGTTATAATCAGTGAGTCTCCAAAATGCTTAATGTTGGTTACATGCCGCCATATAACGGTAGCGGATAACAAGTAATTGTGTTACGCATTATGGACATAGGAGAAATTATACATGTATATATAATGATTGTATTGCATCTGGCCCAAAAACATAGTTCTTAAAACGAATGAAAAGATAATATCTATAAATAAAGGCAGATAGAGTTATTTTAAAAGGTCCAACTTAATTAACTTACAAACAGCGGGTGAGAGCGGAAACACAGCAGGGTATGTGGTATAGACCCTCCCATACAGGTCGAATTGTGCCTTTTGTGTAGCTAGTGGTGATTTGTTTGTGTGTGGGTGTGAGGGTGGGGGGGAGGTGCGTGTGTGGATGGATGGATGGGTGGGGTGTGAGTGAGGGTAGGGTGTGTGCGTGTGCGTGTGTGTGTGTGTGTGTGTGCGTCGAGGTGTAGGGAGGGAGGAAGTGTGTATGTCTGTGGTGTTTATATCTAATATAATATTCACCAGATTACTTATAGGAAGTAATACAAGCCAATAGTAAGCTTTTAACACGATTGGTGAGTTAAGCAAAAGCACTAATGGTAAATTATAGAAAATTATGTTGTATTAAAGACGGCTTGAAAATGAGCAACAGCTATTATATAATCGGAGACACAAAATGTTCATCACTACCAAAACCTGTGTTTGATTCAAGCAAGGTCCGCGATGTAATTATATATATGTTGGATGTTTGAGTGATAACTGTGAAAGTAAATATTGTAGAATCGTTGTTCGTGTTTACTACTTATTTTAACTTATTGGAATGAATTATAATTATATTATTTACTAGGCATTCTTGAATTCCTTCTAAGCCGATACAACATTTGCCCCTAAATGTATACATGTAACTTCGAGTCGACCGAATCAAACATCAAATATGTACGAACATCTGGAATTATTCCAACATATTTAATCACGTTCCTACCTACCTTGGCGTATTGTTAAAACAGCTCGAATAATTAATGTATCACACTGCTCTCAACAATCCTAGCATTTAAATATGATTACTGTCGCAACAGTTATTACTAATGCACGTTTTATATAGGACATATTTAACTGCTGGGTTCAAGTATAGGAAAATCCTTCACGAGATGACAGGCGTGTAGTTTTTTTTACTATCGAGATGATACGAGTAAGGCAAAACACGCCTACCATCGAAATTCTCCATACGTTATTGACGTCAGGACTCAACATCACAGTTAGCTATGTTTGAGTTCGAAGTTAGTAATCACTATTAGCGATTATTTATTTTCTTTTTGTTGGAAATCTTGAACTGTCACCCATATACATGTTCTAATTACTTATACAATACAAATATACTGAACAAAAAAAGGAAATATCCGACTTTTTTGCTGGTATTTCCATAGGTCAGTTTTTGAGGGCGTATACAAGCTTAAACAGCGTTTTAATAAAACAATGTTTGCTGTTTGTAAGCACACTTAGGTGAGTACTAAATATCCCATTAAACAGTTTCAAATTTGCCAAGCAATAATATTTTATGAATGATATGGAAATGTTAAAGGGAGGTAGTTTGATGATATTTGATAATCAAAAGCTGCCATCTACACAATCTGTGTTATGTTGTTTTCTGATTCTTTTGGTAAGGAACGTATATAGTATATTGCCTCGGACACATTTCGGTAAATTTCGTAGATTTAATTTGTTTTTGTGGCCAAAATGCATGTTTGAAGAAAAATGGGGCTAACTCCCTTGTGTACTGAACTTTTCAAAAACATCTTTGTTTGGACTATTGTTGACGGTCTATCTAATTATTCTTAAAACATCATTGTTTCCTGTTTTTCTGTCTAGACAATCAGCATCAACATCAGCGGAAGTTTCTTTTTTTTGTTCAGTATATATTGTTCTATACTTGTTTATAATTCATTCATGCATTTATACTTTGGTGTAGTTTGTACAGTTATAGTTGAGACTCAACTCGTGTGAACTTTTATTATTCACTTGGAGAAAATAAAGACGATGCATACATATTGTGTTTTTGTGTGTTTAAACCAAGAACAAAAATAAAATTGTATTGAATTGAATTGGAGTTTATAGTCGCACCAACAGCTCATATGGCAACTTTGCACTGGTAGTGAAGACCCCAGGTGCCCATTCGGGCTTTTCGTGCACGGGCGGCCATCTGGGAAGAACCAGCGACGTTCCGCAAGCCAGATGGATAGCTTCTTCACATAACGATTTCTAGGCCAACAGCGG
Source organism: Cyrtodaria siliqua (assembly GCA_037043455.1). NCBI lineage: Eukaryota > Metazoa > Mollusca > Bivalvia > Adapedonta > Hiatellidae > Cyrtodaria > Cyrtodaria siliqua. The sequence continues at coordinate 48,931 of JAWPHD010007295.1, forward strand.
TGAGGAGTAAACTATTTCAAGTCAGAGACTCTCATCACTCGGCCGCGGACGCCCCCTGAACAACAATAAAAACTATGAATGTAATATAATGCGGATATATATGTGATGCTAAACGGAGCTGGATCTACGTTAAAGAAAGCATTTTTGCCAATCAGTAGATCACAACTCGTATGTCGCCGATGTGTGCTAAAAGAAGACAAGAGCATAAACAATATAAACTGAAATGGCTCATTCAGGTCTGATTGGCAGTATAACACGCCCATTGACTTTTGCATTGAGTTGTGTGTGAATTAAAATTTAAATGCCATGTTGTCATTCATATCTAGGCCCAAATTAAAAATGAATAACTTACATTCTCATCACATATGACACATATGCTGGCAAAAAATCCACAGAAACATGGGGGTCATGTATCTTCTAAGAAAAAACTTGCCTCATGAACGAAAGCTCCCTTTAAAAACATAAACACTGAGATGCCAAACTATTGTATTCATACACTCATTTCCATATAAGCAAAAACAAATAAACTCTCACAATTTCAACATTACAATGCTTGAAAAATGTAACAAATATATCAACAATGTGATATAAACCAAAAATGGCACTTTAAATTAGTGAAAATGCATTTTTTACAAAAAAGAAATGAGAATTATTTACTGACCGCCATTATGAGATACCCCAGGCGGACACTTCCTGTGATGCAATGGGTGTGTTACACCTGGAGATATGATAATGGTGTGTGTCCACATGCACAAATCACTTGTCAACAGCAACACCGTTTTCATCATTTTATTAGACGTAACATGTTTAGAATAACGACAGCACTGATGTAAAGGGATAAGGGGAGATTTGGATGTAATTTATAACACGTTCATATTTATTGACCAATAACTTTCAATGTAAAGATACCTTCGAAACCCAGGAATATTACCCAGTTACTGCTTAAATTTGTTTATAATTAAATACAGTTCTATAAATAATGAATATTCCTTTAGTGCTATTCCATTAAAACATACATGGGACCCGAAGGAAGGCACTTTTGAAATTGAACACCCACCCATAGATGCAAAATTGTGTTAAAAGAAACAAATTTTGGAATATATAGATGTTTATTAAATTGCCTTCTGGGGGTTCCGCGTTTAGTTTAATGGAATAGCCCTTAGTTATTATTTATTTTTACAAATTTCGACTCCAATCTTTATCAACAGTTATCAAAACAAATCTCATTTTGGCAGTAAGACTTGTTACTGAGGCAGATATTATTTCTTAAAGGGCTTTAATACATTTGCCAAACAAAATTAAATTTGGCATACACATTTCATAGTATCTTCTTTACAGAATTATGCTCCCATTTTACTTTGTTCAGTATTAAAATATCTTAGCATGGTTACATGGTTAGTTTAAGGACATTGAATGCATTCTCATGTTACTAAGCAACCATATGGTCTGCTTTTATGGTTTTATTTAGGTGTTCCGTGACATGATCTGTGCCATTTATAGGCATACTTGATTATGCAGTGCGAGAACTGTTACTTAAGAGATGCTCTGTCTTTCTTCAGGAAACTATAGAAATGCTCATGATGTTTTGTTCAGCATGTATCAAGAACTAAAGCAACACAAAATCAAGATTCCCACAGAAATGGCAACCAACCTCATGATATTGCATAGCTATGTCTTAGTCAAGGTAAACAATATAATATTTTTTCACAAACACAAACATGCTGTAAATATATTGTTTTTAGCTCGACTGATCAAAGATCAGCAGAGCTTATGCCGTGGTGCGTCGTCCGTCCGTCCATCTGTAAACTTTATTGTGGTGACAACTCCTCTGAAACAACTTGACGGATTTTCATGAAACTTCACAGAAAAATTCAGGTCAGCCAGAAATTCAAGATGCCAGGCACGGCTAAAAACAGATTTTAAAAATGCGATTTTGTGGCGACTACTTCTCAAAAAACGTAAGTGATAATGATTTCGAACCTTTACCAAAATGACTGGCACGATATGTAGTGGATCCTACCAAAGTTCATATTGCTTGGATGTCAAACATGGCCGCCATAACACATAGTGTTACATTGGAAAAACTTGTGGCGACTACCCCTCTAAAACTACTTGATGGAATTTCATGGAACTTGACAGGATTGTTGCTCCTGATGTCTAGTTGATCCTAGCAAAGATTTAAGTCTGTAGGAAATTCAAGATGGCCGCCTTGGATAAAAACAGATTTTAAAAATGTGACTTTGTGACGACTACTTCTCAAAAAACGTAAGTGATATTGAATAGATTTTTATTTTTTTATTTTGTGGTGTCTACTTAAAAACCGTAAAAGATATTGATTTGGAACCTTTACCAAAATGACTGGCACGACATGTAGTTGGTCCTAACCAAATCATTTTGATTGGATTCAAACATGGCTGCCAGCAGCCATCTTTGTTTACATAGAGTTACATTCAATTTGGAAAAACTTGTGGCGACTACTCCTCTGAAAGTACCTGATGAGATTTCATGGAACTTGACAGGAATGTTGCTCTTGATGACTAGTTGATCCTAGCAAATATTCAGGTTGGTAGGAAATTAAAGATGGCCACCACTGCTAAAAATAGATTTTAAAAATGTGACTTTGTGGCGACTACTTCGCCATAACCTTGTGATATTGAATTGGAACCTTTACCAAAATTACTGGTGCGACATGTTATTGGTCCTAACCAAGATTCATTTCGAGTTATATAGGAAATACTTGTGGCGACTACTCATCTGAAACTACTTAATGGGTTTTCATGAAATTTCACAGGAAGGTTGCTCCTGAAGTCTAGTTGATCCTAGCAAAAATTCAGGTCTACCAGAAATTCAAGATGGCAGCAATGGCTAAAAATAGATTTTAAAAAATGTTATATTTGGTGACTATTTTCAAAAAATTTAAGTGATATTGATTTTGAACCTTTACCAAAATGACTGCCACGACATATAATTTATCCTAAACAAAGTTCATTTTGATTTGGATGTCAAACATGGCCACCAGCGGCCATCTTTGTTTACATAGTTATATAGGAAAAACTTGTGGCGACTACTCCTCTGAGACTACTCTAAGGATTTTAATGAAACTTAACAGAGATGTTGCTCTAGATGTCTAGTTTATCCTAGCAAAATTTCAGGTCGGACGGAAATTCAAAATGGCCGCCTTGGCTAGAAATATATCTTTAAAATATATTTTTTTAGCAACTACGTATATAAGTGATATCAACTACGTATTCTTTTTGAAAACTATATTAAAGTGATATTGATATGGGACTTTTCCTAAAATGATCAGCATGACATGATGTTAGTCCTTGTTGAAAATTATTTTGATTCAACATTAAACTTGGCTGCCAGCGGCCATCTTTGTTTACATGGAGTTATATAGAACTTGTTCACATGGAGTTATAAACAATACATTCTGTACCGCTTCAAACCTTATTATATATATACCCATTCTATACAGACCATAGTTATAGTCCATTCGCGATGAACTCCCCTAGATTGGTCACACTTTCTGTGCTCCATTTCATGTTTGCCTACTTATCTTTAATCAAACACGATAGCATATCTACTTCCACTACATTATGTACAGTCAACCATGTGTTAGTGTTCACCTATATTAAGCAGCCACATTTTTATATCCTGTTTAAACATGTTAAACAATGTAAATGTAAATCAACCTTTATTTTAAAAGCAGCCACCTGCCTTTTAAATAGAGATCACTAATGGTCTTTCCCTTTAGTGGCTGCTTAAGACAGCTTTGACTGTGCATAACATTTACCAAGGCGTCAACTGCTTTTTCGACATTTACCGTGCTGCTTTAGTGGTTTGACATGTCTTCTGCTGTCATAGTTTATTTCCCTTGCCTTTATCCAAATCACCATCTACAAAATGAGCACTTTATAAGTTCTATATACAAGTTAACAAGTTTGCTATACACTTGTAATACTAGGTAAAAACTATGTACAGTTTATGGAAATGAAAAAGAAGACATAATTATCATATTATCTGTTTAGATCCATGTGAAGAGAGGCGATCATTTGAAGGGAGCAAGAATGTTGGTACGGGTGGCAAATAATAATAGTTTCTTCCCTTCACGTGAGTATCCATTTAAAGAGAAATCATTTGTGAATTTTATTTTAACAAGTCAGATGTTTTGTGAATTTTAACCATACTACATTTGAATTGAACCATGATGCTTATAACATGTATAAAGCCACCATAATGCATATAATACATTCAATTATGCTCACTTAAATGGATTTATATTCAGATGTATTTTATGCAATAAGTCTATATGATTTCATTCTGTTGGATATAAATGGGTCAATGAAGATGTATAGATTTTTTGTTTTGCTTTTGTCTGTTGGCAGATAATATACCTATTGTTCTGGTGTTGGCTATTGGCAGATGAATTACCTATTGTTTTGGTATTGGCTATTGACATATGCTTTACCTTGTTGTTTTGGTATTAGCAATTGGCAGATGATTTACCTGTTGTTTTGTTATTGGCAATTGGTAGATATTATACCTATTGTTTTGTTATTGGCTATTGACAGATGATATACCTATTGTTTTGTTATTGGCTATTGTCATATACTATACCTATTGTTTTGTTATTGGCTATTGGTAGATAATATACCTATTGTTTGTTATTGGCTATTGGTAGATGATGTACCTATTGTTTTGTTATTGACTATTGGTAGATAATATACCTATTGTTTGTTATTGGCTATTGGTAGATTATGTACCTATTGTTTTGTTATTGGCTATTGGTAGATGATGTACCTATTGTAATTTGGCTATTGGTAGATGATGTACCTATTGTTTTGTTATTGGCTATTGGTAGGTGATGTACCTATTGTTTTGTTATTGGCTATTGGTAGATAATATACCTATTGTAATTTGGCTATTGGTAGATGATGTACCTATTGTTTTGTTATTGGCTATTGGTAGGTGATGTACCTATTGTTTTGTTATTGGCTATTGGTAGATGATGCACCTATTGTTTTGTTATTGGCTATTGGTAGGTGATGTACCTATTGTTTTGGTATTGGGTATTGGCAGATAATATACCTATTGTTTTGGTATTGGCTATTGGCAGATAATTTACCTATTGTTTTGTTATTGGCTATTGGTAGATGATGTACCTTCTGTTTTGTTACTGGCTATTGGTAGATAATATACCTATTGTTTGTTATTGGCTATTGGTAGATGATGTACCTATTGTTTTGTTATTGGCTATTGGCAGATAATTTACCTATTGTTTTGTTATTGGCTATTGGTAGATGATGTACCTTCTGTTTTGTTACTGGCTATTGGTAGATAATATACCTATTGTTTGTTATTGGCTATTGGTAGATGATGTACCTATTGTTTTGTTATTGGCTTTTGGTAGATAATATACCTATTGTTTTGTTATTGGCTATTGGTAGATGATGTACCTATTGTTTTGTTGGCTATTGGTAGGTGATGTACCTATTGTTTTGTTATTGGCTATTGGCAGATAATTTACCTATTGTTTTGTTATTGGCTATTGGTAGATGATGTACCTTCTGTTTTGTTACTGGCTATTGGTAGATAATATACCTATTGTTTGTTATTGGCTATTGGTAGATGATGTACCTATTGTTTTGTAATTGGCTTTTGGTAGATAATATACCTATTGTTTTGTTATTGGCTATTGGTAGATAATATACCTAATGTTTTGTTATTGGCTATTGGTAGGTGATGTACCTATTGTTTTGTTATTGGCTATTGGTAGGTGATGTACCTATTGTTTTGTTATTGGCTATTGGTAGATGATGCACCTATTGTTTTGTTATTGGCTATTGGTAGGTGATGTACCTATTGTTTTGGTATTGGGTATTGGCAGATAATATACCTATTGTTTTGGTATTGTCTGTTGACAGATATTGTAACTATCCTGACTTTCACGGTGATAGAGTGTCACAGAGCCGGGCTGAAGAACTCATCCTTTAGTTAGGCTGCAATGTTGATGCGACCTGAGTATAGGTATGTTACAACCTACAGTGTATGTATTAAACATAGATTGTATAATAATGCACAGGCATTGCATGTTTCCAGAGGGAAAACATAGCTGAATATTGGATTAAATATGTGATAATTTTTACTCTTTTTCTTAGGGCTATTCCAGTAAAACATACATGGGACCACAGAAAGGCACTTTTGACATTGAACACCCACCAATAGATGCAAAATGAGTTTAAAGAATCATACTTCAGAAAATAGGGTTCACCCATAGATGTTTATACAATTGCCTTCCTGGGGTCCGGGGTATGTTTTATTGGAATAGCCCTTACTGATCATTTAATGAGACGAATAGTAAATATGGGTTGTATTAAAGGAATCATATTTCAATAGACTAGTGCATATAGAGATGTTATGGAAGCAATTCAATTCACAGGCAAGTGATCACCTAACCATCTGCATATACCTCTATGAATTTAACATTTAATGAGTACCAATCTGTCAGTACCAGAAATCAGTACAAAAAACTGTTTTGAGATGCTGGGTTTTCTCCTTTCAAATGCAACTATATATTGCCCATCAAGGAATCAAATACATCTGAAGTACAAGAAGAAGATAGAGATGATAGTGAGGAAACCAGACAAGACAGAGGAAGAAGAGACCCTGTCTCCCTGCCCATCCTGCAGTTTCCAGCTGCCTGAGACAGAACTGCTGTGTCCCGAGTGTAAATGTAACATTCCATACTGCATTATCACGGTAAGTATCTACTTAGTGTATCCAGCTACTGTGTCCTGAGTGTAAATGTAACATTTCATACTGTATTATCACAGTAAAAATCTACTTAGGATCTCCAGCTACTGTGTCCCGAGTGTAAAATGTAACATTTTTCATACTGCATTATCACGGTAAGTATCTACTTAGGGTCTCCAGCTACTGTGTCCCGATTGTAAATATAACATTCTATACTGCATTATCACGGTAAGAATCTACTTAGGGTCTCCAGCTACTGTGTAAATGTAACATTCCATACTGCATCATCACAGTAAAAATCTACTTAGGGTCTCCAGCTACAGTGTCCTGAGTGTAAATGTAACATTTCAATCACAGTAAAAATCTACTTAGGGTCTCCAGCTACTGTCTCCCGAGTGTAAATGTATCATTCCATACTGCATTATCACAGTAAGTATCTACTTAGGGTCTCCAGCTACTGCGTTCGAGTGTAAATGTTTCATTCCATACTGCATTATCACAGTAAGTATCTACTTAGGGTCTCCAGCTACTGTGTCCCGAGTGTAAATGTAACATTCCATACTGCATTATCACAGTAAAAATCTACTTAGGGTCTTCAGCTACTGTGTCCTGAATGTAAATGTAACATTCCATACTGCATTATCACAGTAAAAATCTACTTAGGGTCTCCAGCTACTGTGTCCCGAGTGTAAATGTATCATTTCATACTGCATAATCACAGTCAAAATCTACTTAGGGTCTCCAGCTACTGTCTCCCGATTGTAAATGTAAACATTCCATACTACATTATCACAGTAAGTATCTATTTAGGGTCTCCAGCTACTGTGTCCCGAGTGTAAATATAACATTCCATACTGCATTATCACAGTAAGTATCTACTTAGGGTCTCCAGCTACTGTGTCCCGAGTGTAAATATAACATTCAATACTGCATTATTACAGTAAGTATCTACTTAGGGTCACCAGCTACTGTCTCCCGAGTGTAAATATAACATTCCATACTGCATTATCACAGTAAGTATCTACTTAGGGTCTCCAGCTACTGTCTCCCGAGTGTAAATGTAACATTCCATACTGCATTATCACAGTAAGTATCTACTTAGGGTCTCCAGCTACTGTGTCCCGAGTGTAAATATAACATTCCATACTGCATTATCACAGTAAGTATCTACCAAGGATCTCCAATTTCTGTGTCCTGAGTGTAAAAGTATGTACATTATTGTTTGATGTAAAAATAATGAAAACCATATGCGGTCACACTCCACTAATATTACATCAGAGTCCACATATTTTTTAATTATTTGTAATTAAGACTGCTCAGCACACACTTCAATAGGATTAATAATTTAGTAACTTGTTCTGGAAGTTTGTATCACCTTGAGTAGGTAAATGCCAGATCAGGATCGCACGAGAGGCGTAGCCTCGAGTGTGATCCTGATCTGGAATTTACCTACGAGAGGTGATACAAGCTTCAGAACAAGTTACTATAGTAATGATCCTTTTATTATATACCTTAATGATATGTAAAGACATATCATTAAAATAGAATACATGTATCAAAAACAACAAATTAAAACAAAATTATATAAAGTCAAATTAACTGAAAACCACCAACAGCATGAACAGGAAAGACATGAAAACATGTACATTACACGCGCATGAAAACATGTACATTACATTGCAACAACTACACCTGTGTGCATTACACATCAAATTCTGGTGAATTTACCAACTGACATAATCATTCAATTAATTAACCCACAATGTTCACAAATGCTCAAACAAACATTCTGATAGTTCACATTTCATGCTAAAACATCCATTGTTCTTAATGTATTACTACAAGATACAAGATTTTATTAACCAATTAAGGGCCCTAAGGGCAAGTAATTTAGTAAGGTGATTGCAATGATTGGTAAGTAACAAACAAACAAAGACAAAATAAACCAGAGCACATACACTGAGCAGAGTCGCCTACAGTACCTTAAACTACAATCACACCAGTAATTTTATAGTACTTATAATGACTATTAGGGTTATTTGTGTTTTTTGAAAGACTGTATTAAGTAAGTTCCTAATGCTTTCAGAATGTGTATATTTTCACAAGATAATAGCCAAATAAGTATTACTAGCTGTGCAATCCCCAACATTCCAATCTGACATTTTCCAAAATCTATTTTTAGTAGCATAATGATAACCCGTAGTGTGATACGGGTTGTTGTATTCCATTGTAAGAAAATGAAGGTACTATGTATATATTATTGATAGGTATATAATAAAGAGTATTATCACGCATCCATATAAAGGTAGTGATACCTTTTCTGACTGGACACCAGTTCGGAAGTATTAATCACCTTTGCATCATTCTTATACCTTAGGCTTGTCTTGTATTTGCATCGTAATCATTCTCCTGTATTTCAGGGTCGCCACCTTGTGAAGGAGGATCTGACGGCCTGTCCAAGCTGTGACTTCCCAGCTATCTTCTCAGAATTTATTAAGTAGGTGCTGCTTTTCTGTGGTTGTGTATGAGTATAAAAAACAATTACTTAATAATTAAACTATAAGTTGAGTTGCTTCAGAAATAGCCTTATGTATCCAGATAGCATTTATTGTGTATTATACCAAAACTGTACTACATTCGTCACTATAATAAATAAATACTACTACTATGTTTAACAGCATTGTGTTTAACAGCATTGTAATATTTTTCATCCAGACGTATGATGGACATATATTGAGTGAGTGTGCCACTCCTGTTTAAAGTGGATTATGGACGCATCGCCGACCCCGAAATCCAGTGGCACTTTTTTAGACTGTTTGGATATTCGTTATCCTAATGCACTGCACAGTATTCTTTTTCTGCCCAACATATTTGACTTTAATTAAAATGAACTACTGTTTCAGACTGATGGAAACTGAGGAAAACTGTCCCATGTGCTCAGAAAAGGTGATAAAACAGAATCTACAGAAGAAAACAGACACTAATAAATATCTGACGCCGGAGGAGGATACTGACTAAGGAAAATGGAGAAAAATAAAGAAACTGTAAAAATATTGATGTGCACAATGAAATTGGAAGACTTTAAACATAACCTATTTACTCAGTCTTTTTGAGAGTATCTTGTGAAACATTTAATTCTAGAATACTACTTTAATTATGTTTAAACAATCCTAAGCATCAAATTTCGTCGAACGGACAGTTATTTGATAAATTTGCAATACAATATTTAGTACTCGTTACAGTGGTTTATAGGGACAAATGGCTTCTATCAAGCATTAAAATTAGCGTCTCCATTTATTAATCAAGCACCATTTTGACTTGCTGGCATATATAGAGGATCTTGTATGAGTACTCATTCATTATTGAACTTATTAAACAAGTTGGCAAAATGATATAATACGAGGCTCTTGCCGAGCATTATATCATTTTTGCTGACGAGTTTAATAAATTCAATAATGAACATGATGAATGAGAACGAATGTTAGATTCTATTTATCACATAACTCACAAATTGACTTTTATTGCATTTTGCCTGTCGCTTTAACACGCGAAACCGACATAAAGCGTTAGAATTGGATCATAGACATTATTGATTTTTTTTTGACAGTGCATACTAGGCTTAGTTGCATACTTATATAACTAGTGGCATATCGAAAATATAGAATGGTGTTATTCCACTCCCAGACCGTAAGTTATGTGATAAAATTCAATAAAATTCTGAGATTTAATTTTTGCTTTTTAGTCTTTAGTAAGTTTAATACATTATTCGTGCAATATAATCAACGAATAGTAATATGTAACAACACTATGTTTTATACTATTATCATGATTAATAGTTATGATTGAATAAATGCATCTTGTGTAGAAAGGTTATAAATTGGACGCTGTGAGTTTTTAAAAATATCAAGATTGCCATGTGTCCCTTTAAGATGTGGTGAAAGTCTTCAAATATGAAAAACATTAAATATTGACTATATTTACTAATAACTCGAGCGCTATTCCATTACAACAGACATGGGACCCCAGGAAGGCTCTTTTGAAATTGAACACTCACCCATAGATGCAAAATTGAGTTCAAAGAACCAAATTTTGGAAAATAGGGTTCACCTATAGATGTTTATTAAATTGCGTTCCTGGGTTTCTGGTTATGTTTTAATGGAATAGCCCTGAACTTCCCTCAGCTTAGGGTAATTGACATTAAAAATGTAAGTTGAAACACATTTTGTTTTGTCACAATTTAATAATTAAAATAAAATAAAAATCGTAAACAGTCAAAAATGAATACTACATTCATGTAAAGTTTTAATGAAATATTGTAATTATTGACATTAACTTGAGGGAGAAAAAGACAATTTCTCTAAATGGTGTAAAACTTTTTCTTTGCTCTTACCAGGCCAGAGTATCTGAACATTGTTAACGTATTTGAGATAAAATAGAGATTAAGATCAACCTCAAGCTTAATATGGGATTGATGTTTTATGTTGCTACCTGTATTGGTGGTGTCTGGTTCTAAGATGTTTTATGTTGCTACCTGTATTGGTGGTGTCTGGTTCTAAGAAATGTCAATTCATGACATGTTTTATGGATACAATAATGTTATTAATATACATTTAAAATTAGTTGTTACTTGTAACGAAATCAATCTGTGCTTTGTTTATGATCCGTCCATATTCAAATATTAATTTAAATATTACACATTCCTTATTTATGTACGTGTTGATTTATAAAAGCTTTGCCTGTCTTTATTTTTTACATAGTGAATAAACTGATAAATAATGCAATGCTTACTTCCTGTGTATCGATCCCCACTCTTTGAAATGGCTCAAAATGACCAAAACAGTGTGTTGGTCAGCTGTTGATGAGCTTTTAAACAGTCATGCATTTTAATTAACAGAAACAACGATGATTTTAAAAATTATATATCAAACTCTGATGTGTCACCTGCATAGTGTGGCAGTTTGAATGGTGTTTTACGTCATTTTCAACACATTTAAGGTTATATATTAATGTTGATTTTTTTGTGATGGAGGCAGACCACCCATTTTTCCTGGGTGGAACCAGTACTGTACACCTACCACCATTATTGTTGTAATAATCGACACTTCCTTAACAAGTCGAGTTCCCAGTGGGATTCGAACCCGCAGCGGTGAGAGGCGAAAAGGTTTACAACACAACGTCGTTAACCCCTCAGCCACGGAGATGCTTCATAGCATGGCAGACAGTTAGGGATCATTTTGTCATCTGTTGTTGTCCGTCCGTCTGTCTGTCTGTCACACTCTAACCTGCAACCTAATATTGGCCATAACTTGAAAAGTATTTGACCTCTGTTTATAAATCTTCACACTCATCTTCATCTTACCTCAAGGACTGTTGTTACACATGTCCAGTAACTCTGACTTTCATTTCAGCAGAGTTATGCTCCTTTTCATAAAACTTGAACCTGCAACCTAACCTAGGTCATAACTGGCCATAACTTGAGAAAGTATTTGACCTATATTCATGAGAATTCACACACATCTTCATCTTACCCCAAGGAATGTCGTTACACATGTCTAATAACTCTGACTTTCATTTTGGCAGAGTTATTCCCATTTACATAAAAAATTAAGCTGCAACTTAACCTAGCTTATAACTTGGCAAAATATTGACCTATGATCATAAAACTTGATACAGTTCTTCTTTATCAATTATTCAATCCCGTTGACATGTCCAATAACTGATTTTCATTTCGGCAGAGTTATGCACCTTTTCATAAAACTTTTACATGCAACCTAACCTAGCTCATAACTTGGCAAAATATTGACCAATGGTCATAAAACTTTATACAGTTCCTCCTTATCAATTATTCAGTGCAGAGTTTTGCCCCCTTTTTACTTATCATTCAATGCAGAGTTAAGCCCCTTTTTATAAAGTTAATTAAAAAAAATCCTGCATAATTCATGAAGGCTTACAACCCTGTCTTTAATTGATGCGAGGTATTTATGTCCCACTGTGCGGGGGCATATAGATTTGCACTTGTCCGTACGTACGTTTGTACGTCTCAAAAGCTTGTGTCGCGCCATAACTAACCTACGGTCGCGAAACTTTACAGGAATGTTGACCAGCAAGTGAAGATGCGCACCTGGGTTTCCATTTTTATTTTGGACCAAGAACCACAGAGTTATGGCCCTTGACTTAGTCAAAATAGGGGCTGAAAAACTTCTGTCGCACCCTCCTCCATTTACTATTTAACACACGTTCGCGAAACTTTACAGGACTGTTGACCAGCAAGTGAAGATGCGCACCTGGATTTTCTTTTTTATTTTGGACCAAGAACCACCGTGTTATGGCCCTTGACGTAGTCAAAATAGGGGCTGAAAAACGTGTGTCGCGCCCTCCATTCATTACTATTTAACCCACGGTCTCCAAACTTTACAGGAATGATGATCAGCAAGTGAAGATGCGCACCTGGGTTTTCATTTTCATTTTGGACAAAGAACCACAGAGTTATGGCCCTTGACTTAGTCAAAATAGGGGCTGAAATACTTCTGTTGCGTGATCCTCCATAACTATTTAACCCATGGTCACCAAACTTTACAAGAATGTTGACCAGCAAGTGAAGATGCACCTAAGTTGAACGTATTTATCCCGGTTTATGTTCATTATCAAAATGCTATGGCATAGTGACCTAAGTGTGTCATCCGTGTCCTATGGACACATTCATTACTATTTAACAAGCCAAGCTTTACAGGAATGTTGATCAGCAAGTGAAGATGCGCACCTGGGTTTTCATTCTTAGCTCTACTGATCAGAGATCAGCAGAGCTTATGCCGTGGTGCGGTGTCCGCTGTCCGTCTGTCTGTCCATCCGTCCGTCTGTCTGTCCGTTCGTAAACCTTTTTTTTGTAGCGACTACTCCTCTGAAACTACTGAATGGATTTTCATTAAAACTTTACAGAAATGTTGCCCATGAAGTCTAGTTGATCTTAGCAAAAATTCATGTTGATGTGAAATCCAAGATGGCTGCTAAATCTAAAAATAGATTTTTAAAAAACAATTTTTATAGCGACTACTTCTTGAAAACTTTAATATTGTTATGGGACTTTTTCTTAAATGATCAGCATGACATGATGTTGGTCCTTGTCGAAAACCGTTTTGATTCGACGTTAAACATGGCTGCAGCGGGCATCTTTGTTTACATACAGTTATTTAGTAAAAACTTGTAGCGACTACTCCTCTGAAACTACGCAACGGATTTCCATAAAACTTCACAGGAATGTTGCTATTGATGTCTAAATGATCCTAGCAACATTTCAGGTTGGTCAGAAATTCAAGATGGCCGCCACAGCTAAAAATAGATTTTAAAAACAAGTTTGTAGCGAGTACTTCTTGAAAACTATAAGTGATATTGATATGGGACTTTTCTAAAATGATCAGTATGGAATGATGTTGATCTTTTTCGAAAATTATTTTGATTCGACGTTAAACATGGCCGCCAGCGGCCATCTTTGTTTACATAGAGTTATATAATGAAAACTTGTAGCGACTACTCCTCTGAAACTACTTGACGGATTTTCATGAAACTTCACAGGAATGTTGCTCTTGATGTCTAATTGATCCTAGCAAAACTTCAGGTCGGTAGGAATTCAAGAGCCGCCACGGCTAAAAATAGATTAAAAAAAAAAAAGTTTGTAGCGACTACTTCTTGAAAACTATAAGTGACATTGATATGGGACTTTTTCTAAAATGATCAGCATGACATTGAATTTGCTGATAACAGTAAACAGTAAATTAAAAAGCACTGAAAACAGTTAACAGTACATCTAATAACAGATAACAGTTAATATTTTTTCACAAAAACAGATAACAAAATATAAATTTTTGAGTGGAGAAATAATGGCTGAATGAGTAATTTGAATTGAATTTAATCTTGTTTAATGGCTCATCAATACATTATAGGTTATTTAAAACCGCCCCAGAGAAAGTTAAAGGTGTATTATAACTTATTGAGTGGGGCGAATAATTGGACCAGTAACAGCGGTGTTATGGCCCTTGATTTAGTTAATAATGCTATATTTTGCCTTGTTAAGACCTTCATTTTTTATCCGATCTTTATCAAACTTAACCAGATTGCTAATGTCGATGAAAGTTCGGATAATTTCAAAAACCATCTAAATCGGACAAGTAATAGCGGAGTTATGGCCCTTGATTTAGTTAAAAATGCTATATTTTGCCTCGTTAAGACGATAGGGAGTTCATTTTTCATCCGATCTTTAACAAACTTCACCAGATTGTTAATATCAATCAAGGCTCGGACAAGGTCAAAAATCAGCCAGAGCGGACCAGTACCAACGGAGTTATGGCCCTTGATTTAGTTAAAAATGCTATATTTTGCCTCGTTAAGACGATAGGGCCTTCATTTTTCATTTTATCTTTACCGAACTTTAACAGATTGTTATTATTAATGAAAGCTCGGATAAGTTTGAAAACCAGCCATGTCGGACCAGTAACAGCGGAGTTATGGCCCTTGATTTAGTTAAAAATGCTATATTTTGCCTCATTGATAAGGCCTGCATTGTTCATCCGATCTTTAACAAACTTTACCAGATTGCCAATGTCGATGAATGCTGGGATAAGTTTGAAAACCATCTAGATTGGACCAGTAACAGCGAAGTCATGGCCCTTGATTTAGTTAAAAATGCTATAGTTTGCCTCATTAAGACGACAGGGCCTTCATTGTTCATCCGACCTTTACCAAACTTTACCAGATTGTTAATATCAATGAAAGCTCGGTCAAGTTCAAAGACCAGCTAGATCGGATCATTAACAGCGGTGTTATGGCCCTTGATTTAGTTAAAAATGCTATATTTTGCCTCGTTAATACGATGCGGCCTTCAGAAACTTTTAAAAAAAAAGTAAATTGCAGTCACTCGCTTCATTGATGTTATAAGAGTCGTGTTAGCCAGTAGAACGTCCACAGTCCCTCTTGGGCCACTTGTTTTAACATTAAACGAGTATGTGGCAGAAATATGTCTTCCTGACCATGACTCCTCTGAAATGTCTGTAACACCACATTTAAATCACGCTACCCGCCTGTAAACTGTTTTAAATGATAGAGCTAAGCTGACACACGCTTTCCTCAACGCTTCAAATATTTATTTTCCCGATTTCCCTCCGATCTTTACCAAACTTTACCAGATTGTTAATATCAATGAAAGTTCAAAAACCAGCCCGACCGGACCAGTAACAGCTGAGTTATGACCCTTGATATTGTTAAAAATGCTACACTGACCCAAAATGAAAACTTTACATAGACTTCAAAAGTATATATTTTGTTGATAAATGTATATTCGGGGTTAATTTTTTTTGTCATCGAAGCTTCAATGCCATATCGATGTGTTTGTGTATTTATTGGATAAAAATCAGATATTGCATATTTTTTTATGAACAATTAAGTTGAGAGGGGTCGAAATGAAAATTCCTTAAAATGAAAATGATCACACAGCATTTGGAAACAAGAAATTACTGACTGAGTGCGCTAAGTGATGTTATACAAATCATCAGTAACCAGTGTGACCTCCATTTTTACGAATGCATTGCAGAATACGTCGCCTCATTAAATTTACGTAACGTTGTATGAGCTCGTTTGGAATACGTTGCCATTCTAACAGAAGTGCATTTTGGAGGTCATTTATGGTATCAATTTGATGATTGGACCTGGCCCTCCGAACCAATTCATCCCATACGTGTTCTATGGGGTTCAAGTCCGGGGATAAAGCGGGCCAAGGCAAGACGTTAACGTTATTTTGAGCAAGGAATTGTGTAATACGCGCCGTGTGAGGCCTTGCATTGTCATGCTGGAAAGTGCCAGGCCCGTTATTTTGCATGAATGGTATCATTGTGTTGTTTAAAACATTGATGTAACGTTGAGCATTGACATTTCCTTGGATAATGACCAGATCAGTTTTCAGATTTCCCATTATCTCACCCCAGACCATAATACTGCCACCATAAAATCTGTCTCTCTCCCGAATACAGCAATCTGCAAGTCGTTCATTTCTACGGGATAGATGCGTATTCTGCCATCTGCATGGCGACTCATCGCTGAAAAGTACCGATTGCCACTGGTTGCGCGTGAAATGCAAATGACGTCGTGCCCATAACAGTCTGGAAGCTCGGTGACGAGGTGTGATAATCTGTGCAGTATATGGACGACGAGCACGAATAGGAACTTGGTTATGTCTCAAACGATTTATGATCGTCTGTGCATGAACCCCGTAACGCCGAGCAGTAATGGTTGCTGGTAAAAACGATTACGTAGGTGAGTCAACGTGATAACGCGATCAGTACGTAACGTTGTCGCACTACGCGACCGGGTCTTGCACGATCTCTGACAGACCCAGTAATGTTGTACCGGTTCACAAGATTATAAATAGTCTGTCTGGAACAGCCAAAATGACGCGCGACGTTATTTACTATTGACCCCGCCCTGATCATACCAATAGCTTGGTTTCTCTGATCTTCAGAAAGACGTGGCATCACTAAATGCAAAAGTTTTTTAAAAACAAATTAACTTTTTATTATCAGTGCTGAGCAGCAAATGATTACTTGGTGTAAAACCTGTAAGTGAAACACCTGTTGCTGCGCACGTGCAAAGTAAGGAACACGTTTTTAGCTCTACTGGCCAAAAACCAGGAGGGCTTATGCGATCACTTTTCGTCCGTCGTCGATCTGTCTGTCTGTCCGTCCGTCTGTCCGTCTGTTAGCAATTTTATAAAATTGTGTTTTTCGCGGCCGCCAGTCATCCAAGATGGTCGCCATGGCTAAAGCTAGGTCAAATTTAAGGAAATTTCAAACGACATCTCCTCCGAAACCACTTATTCATTCTACTGATATATCATTTACATGTTCCTTTGGTTGGCCTCTATCAAGTTTGTGTTTTTCGTTATCGTCGAATAATCAAAATGGCCGCCACGGCGACTCAAAGTTTACATAGAGTTATATAGGAACAGGTTAAAAATGACATCTTCTCTGAAACCACTTGAAGGATTTTGATAAAACTTAATCACAATGATATTTGGGATAGTCCCTCTCAGATTTGTGTTTTTCGCGGCCGCCAGTCATCCAAAATGGTCGCCATGGCTAAAACTAGGTCAAATTTAAGTAAATTTCAAACGACATCTCCTCCGAAACCGCTTATTCCATTCTACTGATATATCATTTACATGTTCCTTTGGTTGGCCTCTATCAAGTTTGTGTTTTTCGTTATCGTCGAATAATCAAAATGGCCGCCACGGCGACTCAAAGTTTACATAGAGTTATATAGGAAAAGGTTAAAAATAACATCTTCTCTGAAACCACTTGAAGGATTTTGATAAAACTTAATCACAATGATATTTGGGATAGTCCCTCTCAGATTTGTGTTTTTCGCGGCCGCAAGTCATCCAAGATGACCGCCATGGCTAAAACTAGGTCAAATTTAAGGAAATTGCAAACGACATCTCCTCCGAAACCACTTATTCCATTCTACTGAAATATCATATACATGTTCCTTGGGTTGTCCTCTATCAAGTTTGTGTTTTTCGTTATCGTCAAATAATCAACATGGCCGCCACGGCGACTCAAAGTTTACATAGAGTTATATAGTAAAATGTTAAAAATGACATCTTCTCTAAAACCGCTTAAAGGATTTTAATGAAACTTTAACTCAATGTTACTTGGGAGGGCCCCTAACAGATTTGTGTTTTTCGCGGCCGCCAGTCATCCAAGATGGCCGCCATGGCTAAAATTAGGTCAAATTTAAGGAAAGTTCAAACGACATCTCCTCCGAAACCACTTATTCCATTCTACTGAAATATCATATACATGTTCCTTGGGTTTTTGTGTTTTCGTTATCGTCGAATAATCAATATGGCCGCCACGGCGACCCAAAGTTTACATAAGAGTTATATAGGAAAAGGTTAAAAATTACATCTTCTCTGAAACCGCCTGAAAGATTTTGATGAAACTTAAGTACAATGATATTTGGGATAGTCCCTCTCAGATTTGTGTTTTTTGCGGCCGCCAGTCATCCAAGATGGCCGCCATAGCTAAAACTAGGTCAAATTTAAGTAAATTTCAAACGACATCTCCTCCGAAACCACTTATTCCATTCTTGTGAAATATCATATACATGTTCCTTGGGTTGGCCTCTATCAAGTTTGTGTTTTTCGTTATCGTCAAATAATCAAAATGGCCGCCACGGCAACCCAAAGTTTACATAGCGTTATATAGGAAAAGGTTAAAAATTACATCTTCTCTGAAACTGCCTGAAAGATTTTGATGAAACTTAAGCAATGATATTTGGGATAGTCCCTCTCAGATTTGTGTTTTTTTTTGCGGCCGCCAGTCATCCAAGATGGCCGCCATGGCTAAAACTAGGTCAAATTAAAGTAAATTTCAAACGACATCTCCGAAACCACTGATTCCATTCTATTGAAATATCATATACATGTTCCTTGGGTAGGCCTCTATCAAGTTTGTGTTTTTCGTTATCGTCAAATAATCAAAATGGCCGCCACGGCAACCCAAAGTTTACATAGTGTTATATAGGAAAAGGTTAAAAATTACATCTTCTCTGAAACTGCCTGAAAGATTTTGATGAAACTTAAGCACAATGATATTTGGGATAGTCCCTCTCAGATTTGGGTTTTTTTTGCGGCCGCCAGTCATCCAAGATGGCCGCCATGGCTAAAACTAGGTCAAATTTAAGTAAATTTCAAACGACATCTCCGAAACCACTGATTCCATTCTACTGAAATATCATATACATGTTCCTTGGGTTGGCCTCTATCAAGTTTGTGTTTTTCGTTATCGTCGAATAATCAAAATGGCCGCCACGGCGACTCAACGTTTACATAGAGTTATATAGGAAAAGGTTAAAAATGACATCTCTTAAACCGCTTGAAGGATTTTGATGAAACTTAATCACAATGATATTTGGGATAGTCCCTCTCAGATTTGTGTTTTTCGCGGCCGCCAGTCATCCAAAATGGTCGCCATGGCTAAAACTAGGTCAAATTTCAGTAAATTTCAAACGACATCTCCTCCGAAACCACTTATTCCATTCTACTAATATATCATTTACATGTTCCTTTGGTTGGCCTCTATCAAGTTTGTGTTTTTCGTTATCGTCGAATAATCAAAATGGCCGCCACGGCGACTCAAAGTTTACAAAGAGTTATATAGGAAAAGGTTAAAAATGACATCTTCTCTGAAACCACTTGAAGGATTTGATAAAACTTAATCACAAAGATATTTTGGATAGTCCCTCTCAGATTTGTGTTTTTCGCGGCCGCCAGTCATCCAAGATGACCGCCATGGCTAAAACTAGGTCAAATTTAAGGAAATTTCAAACGACATCTTCTCCGAAACCACTTATTCCATTCTACTGAAATATCATATACATGTTCCTTGGGTTGTCCTCTATCAAGTTTGTGTTTTTCGTTATCGTCAAATAATCAACATGGCCGCCACGGCGACTCAAAGTTTACATAGAGTTATATAGGAAAATGTTAAAAATGACATCTTCTCTAAAACCGCTTGAAGGATTTTAATGAAACTTCAACTCAATGTTACTTGGGAGGGCCCCTCTCAGATTTGTGTTTTTCGCGGCCGCCAGTCATCCAAGATGGCCGCCATGGCTAAAATTAGGTCAAATTTAAGGAAAGTTCAAACGACATCTCCTCCGAAACCACTTATTCCATTCTACTGAAATATCATATACATGTTCCTTGGGTTTTTGTGTTTTTCGTTATCGTCGAATAATCAATATGGCCGCCACGGCGACCCAAAGTTTACATAAGAGTTATATAGGAAAAGGTTAAAAATTACATCTTCTCTGAAACCGCCTGAAAGATTTTGATGAAACTTAAGTACAATGATATTTGGGATAGTCCCTCTCAGATTTGTGTTTTTTGCGGCCGCCAGTCATTCAAGATGGCCGCCATAGCTAAAACTAGGTCAAATTTAAGTAAATTTCAAACGACATCTCCTCCGAAACCACTTATTCCATTCTTGTGATATATCATATACATGTTCCTTGGGTTGGCCTCTATCAAGTTTGTGTTTTTCGTTATCGTCAAATAATCAACATGGCCGCCACGGCGACTCAAAGTTTACATAGTGTTATATAGGAAAATGTTAAAAATGACATCTTCTCTAAAACCGCTTGAAGGATTTTAATGAAACTTCAACTCAATGTTACTTGGGAGGGCCCCTCTCAGATTTGTGTTTTTCGCGGCCGCGAGTCAAAGTTTACATAGTGTTATATAGGAAAAGGTTAAAAATGACATCTTCTCTGAATCCGCTTGAAGGATTTTGATAAAACTTAATCACAATGATATTTGGGATAGTCCCTCTCAGATTTGTGTTTTTCGCGGCCGCCATTCATCCAAGATGACCGCCATGGCTAAAACTAGGTCAAATTTAAGGAAATTTCAAACGACATCTCCTCCGAAACCACTTATTCCATTCTACTGAAATATCATATACATGTTCCTTGGGTTGTCCTCTATCAAGTTTGTGTTTTTCGTTATCGTCAAATAATCAACATGGCCGCCACGGCGACTCAAAGTTTACATAGAGTTATATAGGAAAATGTTAAAAATGACATCTTCTCTAAAACCGCTTGAAGGATTTTAATGAAACTTCAACTCAATGTTACTTGGGAGGGCCCCTCTCAGATTTGTGTTTTTCGCGGCCGCCAGTCATCCAAGATGGCCGCCATGGCTAAAATTAGGTCAAATTTAAGGAAAGTTCAAACGACATCTCCTCCGAAACCACTTATTCCATTCTACTGAAATATCATATACATGTTCCTTGGGTTTTTGTGTTTTTCGTTATCGTCGAATAATTAATATGGCCGGCACGGCGACCCAAAGTTTACATAAGAGTTATATAGGAAAAGGTTAAAAATTACATCTTCTCTGAAACCGCCTGAAAGATTTTGATGAAACTTAAGTACAATGATATTTGGGATAGTCCCTCTCAGATGTGTGTTTTTTGCGGCCGCCAGTCATCCAAGATGGCCGCCATAGCTAAAACTAGGTCAAATTTAAGTAAATTTCAAACGACATCTCCTCCGAAACCACTTATTCCATTCTTGTGAAATATCATATACATGTTCCTTGGGTTGGCCTCTATCAAGTTTGTGTTTTTCGTTATCGTCAAATAATCAACATGGCCGCCACGGCGACTCAAAGTTTACATAGTGTTATATAGGAAAATGTTAAAAATGACATCTTCTCTAAAACCGCTTGAAGGATTTTAATGAAACTTCAACTCAATGTTACTTGGGAGGGCCCCTCTCAGATTTGTGTTTTTCGCGGCCGCGAGTCAAAGTTTACATAGTGTTATATAGGAAAAGGTTAAAAATGACATCTTCTCTGAATCCGCTTGAAGGATTTTGATGAAACTTAATCACAATGATATTTGGGATAGTCCCTCACAGATTTGTGTTTTTCACGGCCGCCGGTCATCCAAGACGGCCGCAATGGCTAAAACTAGGTCACATTTAAGGAAATTTCAAACGACATCTGCTAAACCACTTATTCCATTCTTGTGAAAAATCATATACATGTTCCTTGGGTTAGCCTCTATCAACTTTTTGTTTTTCATTATCGTCAAATAATCAAAAATTTTCAAAATGGCCGCCACGATAACCCAAAGTTTACATAGAGTTATATATAGGAAACATGTTTCTTGGGTTGGCCTCTTCCATGTTTATGTTTTTGAATCACATCATACAAGTAGATCGTCTACAGGCCCTCTTGGACCTCTTGTTCATGCTTGCACGCATGAATAGACCGGCGATTTTGAAAACAATTGCATAATCGTTATCCGCAATGAAATCGTGATAATCATATGTAAAACTTACAACAACCAGGGGCGTATTTAGGCATACTCCTGTACGCCCGGGCGTACTCTAGAAAATCCAATGTGAAAAAATAAAAGTGCTTATTTTTTAAAATCAGCAATAAAAGTTGAAGGGGGTAGGGGGTGAGGCACTATTAAAAACACACTTAATGAATGGAGGCGAGAGCCTACAAAATCTCGCTCAAATGAAGCCAAAAACCTCCGAAATTGCACTCACACCCCCTCCCGCACCCTCCCCAGGGCGTATTCTTCAAAAGGCTCTGGTTACGCCCCTGACAACATGTATGCTAACAAAACAGATATTCAAACAAATAAAGTGTAAAGTTTTCATTTTGGGTCAGTGTATTTCAATGAAACTTGGCAGGAAGCATCACTAAGGTGTCTAATCGTGCATATCACGTTTTTGTTCCAGTTCGCTGATTTTTGACGGCGTAATGGCCCTTTAACCTTTTAACTTTAAATTTCTTGTTGGCGCCGATCCTCCTAAACACGGTTTGTTGGATTTCTACGAAATTTGGCAGGAATCCTCAGTAAGATGTCTAGTTGTGCAAAGCGCGGTATATCAATGAAATCTTGGACAAGTTCGAAAACCAGCTAGATCTTGTTAGTAACGACAGAGTTATGGCCTTTGATTTGTTAAAAAATGCTGTGTTGTATTTTCCTTTGTTAAATCTGTAGTTTCTTAATTGTTTATCTGATCTTAACCGTATTTATTTAAAACGTTAATATAACACTCCACTCCCCCCACCCCGCCCCACTCATGAAATTTCATTCATCGACAACTCTTGATATGAGCCATTTTAGCAAGTAGATCGTCCACAGGCCCTGTTGGGCCTCTTGTTAATAAGATGCATTGCTACATACAATTTAGAAACCAGTAATGTATTATGTAGAAGAGTAAATATTCCTTTTAGTATTCGAATTTTTAAAAACTGCCAACTTCTACTGTATACAGTTTACACTGGACATACACAGTAGTACACCGCACATACACAGTACACTGCATATAAACCGCACATAAACAGTACACTGCATATAAACAGTACACCGCATATAAACAGTACACTTCATATAAGCATTACACTGCACATAAACAGTACACTGCATATAAACAGGACACTGCAAATAAAGATTACACCGCATATAAACAGTACACTGCATATAAACAGTAAACGCATCTCTAACGACAATGTACATGTTATGCAGGTGTGTTCATTATCGTGATATGGAGCATGAAGTTGAAGTTGTTGCACCATAATGTGAACGGCAGATACAGATGGCAAACAGCTTGTGAATGGCAGATACAGATGGCATTCAGCAGTGTTGTAGGTAAGAATTAAATTGAATGTTGTTTAACGGCTCATCAACACAGTATAGGTTATTTAGAGCCGCCCCAGAGAGAGGGGAAGGAAACATAGGAATCCGGGAACCTGCCCTACTCTTATTATCGAATAGATTCCTATGGTTCTTTAACGTGCTCGGAGGATAGACCGATACACGGGACCGCCCGGTTTACGTCCCCATCCGACGGACGAGGCTAAGGTAAAGTGTCTTGCCCAAGAACACACCGACGGAACTCAGTGGCACCACGGAGGATTAAACCCGGGGCCTCCGGTTACAAATCCGCCGCGCTACCGACTGCGCCACGCAGGTAAGACCTAAAGATATTTGCAGTGGGCACAAGTGGCGTTTTTTTATGGAAATTTAAACTGAAATATTTTGCATTAAAGAAACTGGTAAACCTTGTGATTTTCTTCAAGAACAACTGACCGATGAATCACGGGCATAGGGCGTCGATTATCAGATGGACCGCCGTGCCTGCATATATCTCAAACGTGTTCATTTTAACAATTGAATACTCCAAGACTATAGTTTGAGTTCATGGTGTTGTTTCTTTAGGCTGTATGTATCCTCTACGGCACCCGACCTAGATCTTAAACAACTTCAGCCACAGATCTGTGAAATAATGTTTTTGTTTACTGCATACAGTGACATTTATAGCACCATGAAGAATTTGGCCCTTTTTAATCGTTATCTATAAACGATCCCCGCAATATTTAACAATCAAGAAATATACCACAGTAAACAAAACCATCGCCATTTCTTTATACTGGTTCCCGGCCAGGTTGTAGAAACTTACACTGTCAGATTATCTTCAACGCTTCATTTGACTGTAGCTGGTACATACATGACTTATATCTCCTATTTATTGTACATGAATGCTGACTCTACTAAGGGATATTAAACAATTTCGAAAAAATATTGCACAATCAGAATACGATGTTAAGTAGACATTTATCCCAGGACATGTACGACGTTTATGATGGGCCAATGGTCAAAGTCAACCCTTAGGAGTATAGCGAGTCAAAGTCATATACCTGGACACTTGTGATAAGTACAGGTCGCACCACAGGGCATGCATGGCGAGTCACATTCATAGATATATTGACGCGTGTGACGGGTAAAGTTCACACCACAGGACATGTATGACGAGTCGTAATCATACACATGGACGCGTATGACGGGTAAAGGGCACAGCCTTAGACGTGTGTGAAGGGTAAATGCCATACCAAAGAACTTATGGTATGGTGTGCCGAAGTTATTAGCCTGGGCGTGTGTGATGAGTAAAGGCCATACCCATGGACTTATCTGACTGGTAAATGGTTAACCCCTGGACGTGAGTGACGGGTAAAGGTCATAACACATGACTCGTACGGCGTGTAGCAGTCATAACCTTGGACGTGTGTGACGGATAAAGGTTATACCCCTGGACGTGTGTGACTGATAAACAGCATACCCCTGGACGTTTGTGGCGGTTAAGGTTCATAGTATCTGACTTATATGGCGGGTCGAAGTCACCCAAAGACGTGTATAGCATATCGAATTTATACCACAGGACTTGTATGGCGAGTCAAAGCCATAACCTAGGACGTGCATACCGTGTCGAATTCATACCACAGAATTAAATGGCGGGTCGAATTCATATCACATGACTTGTATGGTGGGTTGAAGTCATACCCCAGGAGTTGTATGGTAGGTCGAAGTCATACCCCAGGACTTGTATGGCGGGTCGAAGACATACCCCAGGACTTGTATGGTGGGTCGAAATCATACCCAGGACATGTATGGCATGTGGTCGAAGTCATACTCCAGGACTTTTATGGAGGATCGCTTTTATACCCCGGGACATGTACGACATTTGGGCGAGGACATACCCTAGAACGTGTATGGCAAGTCGAAGTCATACCCTAGGACATGTATGTCGGGTCAAAGTCATACCACAGGACTTAATGGAGTGTCGAAGTCACACATAAGTACTTGTATGGCGGGTCGAAGTCATACCACGGACAATGTATGTCGAGTCAAATTCATACCCCAGGACATGCATGGTGGGTGGATGTCATACCACATGATTTGTATGTGGGGTGAAGTCATACCACAGGAATTGTATGGTGGGTCGAAGTCATACACCAGGTATTGTATGGCGTGTCGAAGTCATACACCAGGACTTGCATGGGGGGTCGAAGTCATACCTCAGGACGTGTATGGTGGGTTGAAGTCATACCCCAGGACGTGTATGGTTGGTCGAATACCACAGGACTTGTATGGCGTGTGGTCGAAGCATACCACAGGACTTGTATAGCGTATCGAATTCATACCACAGGACTTATATGACGTGTCGAAGTCATACACCAAGACGTGTCGACGTCATACCCCAGGAGTTGGAGTTTAGATTAATGTTCACATAATCCCCATAACAAGCAGAATTTATGTCATTGGCCGTTCCAATGGGAGATCCATAACAACCGATTTACATACAATACACGAGATATAGAGTCGAAGATTTACGTACAATGCACGAGATGTAGCGTCTAAGATTTAACAATGCACGAGGATTAACGTCTAAGATTTACCTACAATGCACGAGAGATAGCGTCTAATATTTACCTACATTACATACAATGCACGAGATGTAGCGTCTAAGATTTACCTATAATGCACGAGATGTAGCGTCTAAGATTTAACTACAATGTACGAAATGTAGCGTTTAAGATTTACCTACAATGCACGAGATGTTTACCTACAATGCACGAGATGTAGCGTCTAAGATTTACCTACAATGCACGAGATGTAGCGTCTAACATGTACCTACAATGCACGAGATGTAGCGTCTAAGATTTACCTACAACGCACGAAATTTTTACCTACAATGCACGAGATGTAGCATCTAAGATTTACCTACAATGCACGAGATGTAGCATCTAATTTTTCTGATTAATTCTGCAAACATATAACAAATGATTCTATAGAAACCACAACACCCAAACGCAATGAAACCGTAGGTCTGCACTGTACCACCTACTTTTTTCCCGGGGTCACTAATGCCTCCCTCACTGAGCGTTTTTTGGTATCAAACCCACTTCTGCTACTGTTGCTGGTGTCTGCAGTATAACAATGTCATCATTTGAACAATTCAGATCAATTTCTAGCCTCGGTCACGCAATGATCTTCAGAACCAAGTCCTTGAGAAAAACGGAAGTTTGGTGGTGAACTTGGCAAGACTTTGCGAAATTCTATGAGACTTTTATGAAACGTATTTTCAAGATAATTACTGTTGACTTGTAAGAAGCAGCAAATGACGTCTGAAAGTGCAAGTAAAACATATACATGATACGGTATTGGCAGTAAGACATATACATGATACGGTATTGGCAGTAAGACATATGCGTGATACGGTATTGTCAGTAAGACATATACATGATACGGCATTGATATGCATGATACGGTATAGGTATGCATGATACGGTATTGGTATGCATGATACGGTATTGTCAGTAAGACATATGCATGATACGGTATTGGTATGCATGATACGGTATTGTCAGTAAGACATATGCATGATACGGTATTGGTATGCATGATACGGTATTGGTATGCATGATATGATATTGTCAGTAAGATATATGCATGATACGGTATAGGTATGCATGATACGGTATTGGTATGCATGATACGGTATTGGCAGTAAGACATATGGATGATACGGTATTGGTTTGCATGATACGGTATTGTCAGTAATACATATGCATGCTACGGTATTGTCAGTAAGACATATACCTGATACGGTATTGGCAGTAAGACATGCATGATACGGTATTGGCAGTAAGACATGCGTGATACGGTATTGTCAGTAAGACATATGCATGATACGGTATTGTCAGTAATACATATGCATGATACGGTATTGGCAGTAAGACATATGCATGATACGGTATTGTCAGTAAGACATATACGTGATACGGTATTGTCAGTAATACATATGCATGATACGGTATTGTCAGTAAGACATATACATGATACGGTATTGACAGTAAGACATGCATGATACGGTATTGGCAGTAAGACATATGCATGATACGGTATTGGCAGTAAGACATATGCGTGATACGGTATTGGCAGGCCTACACTACTCAATGTCGCATTCCTGATTGTTCAGTTTGCATTCATTTGATATGTAAGAACTATGTTTTGCTATGGACAGTTACAGCGTCAAAATCAATTTAGAATGAAAAACACATCATATGCGTGAGTGAGTGAGTGAGTGAGTGAGTGAGTGAGTGGGTGAGTGAGTGAGTGAGTGAGTGAGTGAGTGAGTGAGTGAGTGAGTGAGTGAGTGAGTGAGTGAGTGAGTGAGTGAGTGAGTGAGTGAGTGAGTGAGTGAGTGAGTGAGTGAGTGAGTGAGTGAGTGAGTGAGTGAGTGAGTGAGTGAGTGAGTGAGTGAGTGAGTGAGTGAGTGAGTGAGTGAGTGAGTGAGTGAGTGAGTGAGTGAGTGAGTGAGTGAGTGAGTGAGTGAGTGAGTGAGTGAGTGAGTGAGTGAGTGAGTGAGTGAGTGAGTGAGTGAGTGAGTGAGTGAGTGAGTGAGTGAGTGAGTGAGTGAGTGAGTGAGAGAGTGAGTGAGTGATGAATCAATCGATCAAGCAATAACAAAATATGACTGAATTATTGAATGCTTGAATTACTAAATGAAAAAAGGAAAACATGAATAAATGGATGAATGAACGAACATGAAGGAATGAATAAATTTGAATGCATGAATAAAAAAGTAATAATGGACGAATGAATGAACGGGAATGCATGAAACATAATTATGAGTGAATGAATGAATAAGTGAATGAATGAATGAATGAATGAATGAATGAATAAACCAATCAATCAATGCATGCATTTATGAATGAATGAACGAACGAACGAATGAATCGATCGATCGATCGGTTAATTAATCGGTCAATCAATCTATCAATGAAATCAATCAATGTATTGACCTTGTTAAAAGTCACGTCCGGTCTTTGAAACATTTGGGTCGGTTGAATGGTGTTTTACGTCATTGTTAGCATATTTTAGGCTATGTATGACGATCGATTGTTTAGTGGTGAAGTTTAGATCCTGTATTTAATGTGTTCATACAAGCGATATTTTTTTATTCTCTTTATCACGTTGTTCTATTAAATCATGTCGACCGTCTTTTGTGCCTTTGTAGTAAATATTTTAATTATTTAATTTGCTTGCCTAACCTAACCGCTCGAGACAGAATAATACGCTGATATCACATTTTCTGTCATAATGATAAATGGAAACGGTACTTGTAAATTTATAGGCAATAGCTATATCATTAAATAAACATTATTATCTCTTTATATACGTGCGCGCCGTCGAAACAAAAATTGAATATATTTTGTTGATTTATTTCGATATTCAGAAATTTGTCAATATTAGTGGAAATTGTACAAAACACATTATTCTATTGTCCATATTACATGAATTATTTATATCCATTACCACGAAACAAAATAACAGTTCCATACTCCTTGGCAAGTCCACATAGTGTAATTGTTTAAACTGTCGTTAGTAAAAACACTTTAATATTGTTACAGGCCAAAAGTTGTTTGAATGAGAGCAATAAGCTTGTCTTTGATAAGGTGATTTGGTAAAGTTGTATATAGTTTACTAATAAGTACTTATAAATGAAAGCAAAAATTTAATTCGACGCTAGGTTTTGGGTGTTGACCTGGGTGTTTGAAGCCGTTTATGTTGTGTTTATAGACTTGAAATTCTCAAAATGTGTAAGTTATATTATATATTATATACCTCGTCGTCAATAGTTTAAGACATGACATACATAGGTCAATATGTTGTAAAAGCTGGCTGTTGTTGGCGGGATAGCTACTTTAAGGTAAAACGGAACATTTGCGGGAGTATGAATTGAATGTTGTTTAACGGCTCATCAACACAGTATAGGTTATTTAGAGCCACCACAGAGAGAGGGGAAGGATACATAAGAATCCGGGAACCGTGCCCTACTCTTATTATCGAATAGATTCATATGGCTCTTTAACTTGCTCGGAGGATAAACCGATATAAGCAGTTTGCGTTAACGCCTTGTGAATGTAGGCAGCGGCGCCTAGTGGCACGTTTCTGACGGAGTGTTTTGGCAGTTTACATGGTGATTAGATAGCATGTCAAAATGCAGATAGCTTTGTTAGGGAGATAACAGTATAACTGAAAGCAATTTTGAACCTAATACTAATTGCAACTTAAACATGTTTTCACAGTATCTGAACACATCGAGACATTAACCGTTAACATACCGACAAATGGACGAAATAGGAAATGTCTTTTACTGAAAATTCTGGACACTTCTAGACATTAACCGTTAACATACCGACAAATGGACGAAATAGGAAATGTATTTTACTGAAAATTCTGCAATCGAATGTTTGCACCTTTCATAAAGTTAGATTAAATTTCTGATCTATAAATGCTTTCGGTTTATGCCAGAGTGCTCAAATTAAGTTTTAACAAACAAAATTGCAACGTACGTCGGGAAACGTAATCATGAAGGTGAAAATATACGTTGCAGTGTTAATTTTCTGAATCAGAAAAATAGCGAAAAAATGAAGTTTTAACAGCGAGAATAAATTTTGTTTTATGAATGTGTTCATTGATATTTCTGCTATTAAAAAACAAAATTTAAAGTCAATCAGAAAAAACTACTTTTTCCCCCCGAAAATTAACAAAGTACACCGTACTCGCTAAAATATGAAGAATCGGCGTTCCAAATTAATGTTCATGCGGGATATAAAATCGTGAAATTATAAAATCATTTTTTAGAGATATGTTGATTTCAAATTGTTCATTATTTAATAAATTATTAGAGTAGAATGTTCATTGTTTTTTATGAAGGACACCATTATGATATTATCCCTCCAACCCCGCCCCCTCACCTCTACCCCCTCCACTCCGTACACATTAAGTTGTATATATCTGAGAATGAGCTTTTTTAATTCGATTTATTTCGTCATTTCAGAAGCGAGAATAAAAAAACACAAGCATGTACGCGTAGATGCATCTCTCCTCTGTCGATATGTAAAATTTTAATCAAATCGGAGGCAACTACTTCTTTTAAATTAACGAAGTACACCGTAATCGCTTAAATACACCGGATCGACGCTTCAAATCGATGTTTACACGGGAATTAAAATTGTGGAATTATGAATTCAATTATAAGAGATAAATCAGTTTACATCTAGAAACAGGAGTGGGTACTCAAAAAAACAAATGATTTCGTTGTGAACACATATATTTAAAATGTATGAGTCCAAGTATTCCAGACTAAATTTCTGATCTATACATGCTTTGGGTTGATGTCAGTGTGCCCAATTTATTTTAACAAACACATTTGCAACGGTATATCGGTAATTGAAATCATAATGGCGACAATATACGTTAATTTTCGGAATAAGCAAAAAAGAGTGATGTCCAAGTAAATACACGACTGACGAGTAACAGACATGTTATTGTCAGTAACAAACATTACATAGTGTATTATGTGAAACATCCAATAAGTGCGAGTCTGTTATCTTTATGTAAATATTATATAGGGCATAATAACAAATTATATAGATTTTAAACCTAAACATTTTACTCTTTTTCTTTTTTTTGCTGATTTGGTTCCTATCATTATGAAAACGATCGATCTCCTGACTGAAAGTATGTATATTGCTTGTGATACTTAATGGCTGAAACACACCAAACCGAATCACAGGGGTCAGTATCGGTGTTTAGAACGATCATAATACAGAAAAAGGTATTTGTTGAAAACGAACATATTAAACATTTTCCTGAAAATATATAACGACGATAAATACTTTTAAAAAACAAATGGATGATCGGAATATATTTCTTGCACAATGTTGAATCCTGAAATTTAACAACAAGTGGTTTGGTTCACATATGCGACAGTATCGGTGAACAAAACCACATGTTTTACTGGATTCAACATTGTGCATGTACATATATTATACCATTAACATAAGTACATGTGTGTTGTACTATTTATAAACTAGATGTCTACTCCCACTGCTCAACCTTGTTAAGAAATGTTTGA
This sequence comes from Cyrtodaria siliqua, assembly GCA_037043455.1. Classification (NCBI taxonomy): domain Eukaryota; kingdom Metazoa; phylum Mollusca; class Bivalvia; order Adapedonta; family Hiatellidae; genus Cyrtodaria; species Cyrtodaria siliqua. The sequence continues at coordinate 81,025 of JAWPHD010007295.1, forward strand.
TAGTGGATAGGTTACGTTTTTGTCAGCAGGGAACTTGACCGTTGACTTAAAAATCAAAAGGATCACCCTCTTTCCACTGGCAGCCCAACAATGAAGTTTCATGAAATTTGCTTTAGTTGAAGAGTAAACACTGTATGGGCGAGACTTTTCATTTTCCGGTCATGGTAACTTTGACCTTTCAACTACTGACCTGACTTCAAAATAAATAGGGATTATCATCTCACCAAAGGTAGTCAAACGTTTTATGAAATTAGCTTTAGAGAAAGTAAAGAAGAGTTTCAGTGCGAACACGATTTTCATGATCAGGTAACGGTGACATTGACCTTAGATTTACTGACCTTAACATTAATAGGGTTTATACTTTTACCAAAGGCAGTCAACCCATGACCTTTGAATATATTTGCTTCAGGGGAAACAGAGTTACAGTGCGGACAATGTTTTTTATGATCGGGTCAGTGACCTTGACCTTTGATCTCAAACTAAACAGGGGTCATTCTCTCACCAAATGCAGTCAACCCATGTAGTTTCATAATGCATGTATTTGCTTCAATAAATAAGGAGTTACATTGTGGCCAAAGTATTTTATGATCGTTTCATTGTGACATTGACCTTTGACCTACTAACCCCAAAATCATCAAAAGGTGTAATTGTCTTATCACAGGCAGTCAACCGATGAAGTTTCATGAGATTTCCTTCAGGAAAAGAGAAGTTACAGTGCGGACAATGCGTTTCATTATCTGGTCAGTGACCTAAAATCAAAAAGTATTACCCTCTCGCCACAGGCAATCCATCCATTAAGTTTCATGAGAATTGCTTAGGGGAAAGTGGACTTACAGATTACAACATGTTATATTATCATGTTACGGTGACCATGACATTTGACCTACTGACCTCCAAATCAAAAGGCATCATTCTCTCACCAAATGCAGTCAAACCATGAAGTTTGATGAGATTTGCTTCTGGGGAAGTGGACAATGTAGACAAGGTTTTTCATTATTGGGTCACGGCGCCCTTGACTTTCAAAATTCGATATGCACATACTGATGCTTCGTACAAAGTTTCGTCAAAATCCAGCAAGTAGCGCAGACAAGATTTGTGACGGACCAACGGACGGGCGGAAAGGCCAAATAGGTTATTATATACAACCTAAACACGTTTATGTCACGTTCATCAGAATGAGTTTTCATACAAGTTCAGTGTAATCAGGGGACCTGGACGCATTTTGTATTACTCGTATTTGGTGTTTTACATTGTGTTGCGAATGGTTTCGATGATCGACATTATGTATATAATAATATACTATACAGGTTCCAGATGGTTGCTCTTATAAGTATCAACCCGACAATAGTATAACGAAGTAATGCGGAACAAAGAGAACGAGTGATATATATTCTATTGTACGTTCATGATTGTAACGGGTTACTGTATATTTGATCGTTTGATAATAGTCCATTTGATCATTTCAGAAATCTGTGATATGACCTACGGCTTTCCATAGTATAGTGTGTGGAAAAGAAGTAGAACTGGGTGGCTGAAAGATAAGTATTACACCGACTGAATCTTTCTTTGACATGTTGGTATAAATCGGTAATATGCTTCATGCCTAGAGATTTCCGTCCTGCACGGCTATACATCTTGTATGGGACATTATTGGACTAATTTTGGACGATTGCTGACTTTGTCATACAAGTCTGACTGGGAGATTTTTATAACTTCGTTTGTTGTTTCGTTGTCAGGCAAACAACGGTATTAGATTTGGCATATGTAATTGTTTCTTCATGTTATATTATATGAAGGGCGTTTTTTCAAAAATGCAATAGCTGATATTGGTTTTTACTTTATTGTATATTTCTTGACTAGCACTTTCCTTGCTGCACAGGTTGTACATCTGGTATGGTAGTATATATATATATATTAGAAACACTTTATGAAGATTGCCGAGTTGTATTGGGGAAGGTCGCATAATAGATTGTCCATTTGGGTAATGTTTGTTACCTAATGGTGATCACGGGAAGTTGGTTATAAACTTCGACTGCTATAATATAAATTCGAGTCAAATGATTTACACAAACTGAATTAAGAATGCGCAGTTTTATATCAAGAACGATTTTTCAAGCAGATTGCAGAGACCGTTTGTAGGCCGTTTGTTTTAAAAAACGGAAATGGAAGTCCGAAAATGCTAAGGACAACGATCCGATGCAAGGTGGGCTATCGCTAGACAGATAATACAATGTGTCCATCTTGGCTGACAAGCCATACTAATGTGTTGTGTGTAGAAGTACTAAATGCTGAATTTGAACTAAGTTGAATATAAATAGAAACTGATTAAAACCATGATTATAAGTGCCGTATAGATAACATGTTCAACTGAAATTAATGTGAAAATATAGAACATTGTTATAGGCGTGGCTGATTTAATAATTGCTAGACAGATGATATAAGTGGTCTGTTTCGGCCCAAAAGCTATGCAAATAACAATATAGTGTATGTATTTGAAGTTGAGAGGCTCAGTGCTTTTGTTTTGTTTTTTTGAAAGTAAGTTGAATATAACTAGAAAAGGCTTAAAATTGTTATAAGCATGGATGTTTTTATAATTGTTTGACAGGCGATACAAGTTGTTTGTTACGACGAACAAGGAAAGTATGGGACCAACTCTTGTTCATGGTGTTTCGTGGTGCAATCCTTTGCGCATTGGAGTAGAGAATGTCTGTCAATTGTCAGCAACATGTATTCAAGCATTGGTAGAGTTCACAAAGAAAGAAACAATTTGCACTTTTTTTAAGTGATACTGTTTTAGAATACTTGCAGTAAAAGGTAACTTCAGTAAACTTCGTAGGCAGACGGGCCGTCATAATACGTGTTATGGCGGCCGTCATAATACGTTTGAGAGTGGATACAGCTATGTGCGACGCTCTGGCTCGGTTGGGTTTTGTGATTATTTTGTTTTTTGACAGGCTGTTTGGGGAAACCTTCAGTACGAATTACGTCAGTATGCATCGTAGACCGACGGGCCGTCATAATACGTTGTATGGCCGACGGGCCGTCATAATACGTTGGCTAGTGGATGCAGACACAAAGCTATGATTGGGGCTGGTTTTATGTTGTTGTTTATTGACCGGCTGTTTGGGTAAATTTGGCCAAGACCAAGACATGTATACAGCATGGACAAGCCGAGACATGGATACAGTATGGGCAGGCCGAGACATCGATAGAGTATGGGCAGACCGAGACGGGCTCACCGAAATATTGATACGGCATGGACAGACAGGGGCGTAGCGTGACCAACATCTCAATTACTCACGGGGGTAGGTGCGGGAGGGGGTTGTCCCCCTGCCGCTGGTGGGGGTCCGGGGGCCTACCCCAGGAATTTTTCGTACGTGACTTCTGGTGCATTTCAGGGTCAGGATGAAAGATTTAAATCCTGTCGAAAATACAATTATTCCTTAACATTTCAGACTCAACATGTTACTTCTATCCCCCCCCCCCCCCCCATTAGACTTACCTTTTTATTGCGTTTTTCGAGTTTTTATTTTTTTTATTTTTTGAGCCTTCGTTTGAAAAGTTTACTCACGTTAGAAAATGAGTATGGCACACTACGCGCCTGACAGACCGGGCATCGACACAGTATGTGCAGACCAAGACATGGATACAGCATAGGCAGGCTGAGACATGGATACAGTATTGGCAGGCCGAGACATGGATACAGTATGGACAGACCGAGCCATGGATGCACTATGGGCAGACCAAAACATGGATTCAATATGGGCAGGCCGAGACATGGCTACAGTATTGGCAGACAGAGACGTGTATACAGTATGGGCACACCGAAAAATGGATACGGCATGGACAGACCAAGACATGGATACAGTATGGGCAAACAAAGACACGGATACTGTATGGACAGGCCGAAACAAGGTTACAGTATGGGCAGGCCGTGAAACGTATACAGTATGGGCAGACCGAGACATGGATGGAGCATAGGCAGGCCGAGACATGGATACAGCATGGACAGACCGAGACATGGATACAGTACGGACAGGCCGAGACATATATACAGCATGGGCAGGCCGAGACATGGATACAGCAAGGACAGACCGAGACATGTATACAGTATGGGCAGACCGAGACATGGATAGAGCATGGGCAGGCCGAGATATGGATACAGCAAGGACAGACCGAGACATGGATACAGTATGGGCAGGCCGATACATGGATACAGCATGGGGAGGCCGAGACATGGATACAGTATGGAAAGGCCGAGACATGGACATAGTATGTGCTGACCAATTCATGGATACAGCATGGGTAGGCCGAGACATGAATACAGCATGGACAGACCGTGACATAGTCACGGTATGGGCAGACCGAGACATATATACAGCATGGGCAAGCCGAGACATGAATACAGCATGGACAGACCGTGACATGGACACGGTATGGGCAGACCGAAACATGGATACAGCATGTGCTGACCAAGACATGGATATTATATAAGGCCTGTCCACACTATAAAAGGCATGTTCCTACTATATAAGGCATGCCCATACTGTAATAACATATCCATGCTATATAAGGCATGTCCGTACAATATAAGGCCTGTCCATACTATATAAGGCATATCCATACTATAAAGGCATGCCCGTACTGTAAGGACATGTCCATACCATGTTAGGCCTGATCATACTATATAAAGACTGGGCGTACTATATAAGGCATGTCCATACTATATAAGGCATGTCCATACTATATAAGGCATGCCCATACTATCTAAGGCATGCCCGTACTTTATAGGTCCTGTCCATACTATATAAGGTGTGTTCATATTACATATGGCATATCCATACTATATAAGGCCTGTCCATATTATATAAGGTCTGTCCATACTATACAAGGCCTGTCCATTCTATATAATGCCTGGCCATACTATAAAACGCCTATCCATAGTATATAAGGCCTGTCCATATTACATTACGTGGTCCGAGTAGTAACTTTCATACCCCATCCAACACCTTCGCCAAGAAGCGAAAACTGGGTTGGCTGGGGTATGAAATAAAATCTTAATTTAGGCTTAAAAATGTTCATATTGTACAATTAAAACATTTAATAGGTCATATTGCATTTTGCAGTAAAAAATGTCTTTAAAAGTGTTTTATTGTCAAAATATCCGTTATAAAATCCTGCTAGTATAAGCTTTAAAATTGCTAAATGGAATTAAGGCACGACCACTTAATGTATGTATGGTCTTTCCATACTATAGTATGCCTGTCCATGCTATTTAAAGCATGTCCATACTATATAAGGCATATCCATGCTATATAAAGCCTATCCGTACTATATAAGACCTGGTCATACTATATATGGCCTGTCCACGATATATAAGGCCTGTCCATATTATTTAAGGCATGTCCATACTATATAAGGTCTGTCCATATTATATAAGGCCTGTCCATACTATTTAAGGCAAGTCCATACTATATAAGGCATGTCCATACTATATAAGGCAAGTCCATACTATTTAAGGCATGTCCATACTATAGAAGGCATGTCCATACTATATAAGGCGTGCCCATACTATATAAGGCATGCCCATACTATATAAGGCATGCCCATACTTTATAAGGCCTGTCCATATTATTTAAGGCATGTCCATACTATATAAGGCATGTCCATACTATATTAGGCATGCCGATACTATATAAGGCATGCCCATAAAATATGAAGCCTGTCCGTACTATATAAGACATGTCCATACTATATAAGGCATGCCCATACTATATAAGGCCTGTCCATATTATTTAAGGCATGTTAATACTATATAAGGCATGTCCATACTATATAAGGCCTGTCCATATTATTTAAGGCATGTCCATACAAGATAAAGCCTGTCAATATTATATAAGGCATGTCCATACTATATAAGGCATGCCCATACTATATAAGGCATGTCCATACTATATAAGGCCTGTCCATATTATTTAAGGCATGTTAATACTATATAAGTCATGTCCATACTATATAAGGCCTGTCCATATTATTTAAGGCATGTCCATACAAGATAAAGCCTGTCAATATTATATAAGGCATGTCCATACTATATAAGGCATGCCCATACTATATAAGGCATGTCCATACTATATAAGGCCTGTCCATATTATTTAAGGCATGTCCATAAAAGATAAGGCCTGTCAATACTATATAAGGCATCCAAACCTGGCAGAAGTCATGAACATGTTCCAATCTTCTCACTTGAAGGCAGACATAAGAGAACGGTTGCACATTTCAAAGTTGAGGGCAAACCGATTAACACAGCCCTAGTTTTTACGGTGTAGGAATCTACCGTCATGCTATAAAAGGCATGTCCATTCTATATAAGGCCTGTCTGTACTATATGTGGCATTACCATTCTATATAAGGCCGGTCCATTCTATATAAGACCTGTCCATACTATATGTGGCATGTCCATACTACATAAGCCATGCCCGTACTATGGAAGGCCTGACCACATTATATAAGGCGTGTCATACTATATACGACATGCCCGTACTATATAAGGCCTACCCGTACTATATAAGGCCTGCCCGTACTATATAAGGCCTGCCCGTACTATATAAGGCCTGCCTGTACTATATAAGGCCTGAACATATTATATATGGCATGCCATAATATATAAGGCCTGGCCATACTATAAAAGGCCCATCCATATTATAAAAGGTCTGACAATATTACATAAGGCGTGCTCTACTTTATAAGGCTTGCACATACTATATAAGGCAAGTCCTCACTATAGAAGTCGTCCCATACTATATAAGGCCTGCCCGTACTATATAAGGCCTGCCCGTACTATATACGGCATGCCCGTACTATATAAGGCCTGCCCGTACTATATAAGGCCTGCCCGTACTATATAAGGCATGCATGTACTATATAAGGCCTGAACATATTATATGGCATGCCATACTATATAAGGCCTGTCCGTACTATATAAGACCTGTTCTTAATATATAAGGCCTGGCCATACTATAAAAGGCCCATCCATATTATAAAAGGCCTGCCAATACTATATAAGGTGTGCCATACTATATAAGGCCTGCCCATACTAAATAAGGCGCGCCCATACTATATAAGGCCTGCCCGTTCTATATAAGGCCTGTCCGTACTATATAAGGCATATCCTCACTATAGAAGTCGTCCCATACTATTTAAGGCCTGCCCATACTATATAAGGCATTCTATGTAAGGCCTGCCGTACTATGTAAGGCCTGTTCGTACTATATAATATGGCATGTCCGTACTATATAAGGCGTGAATTTTATATAAGGCCTCCCCATACTATATAAGTCATGCCATAAGGCCTGCCCACACTATATAAGGCGGGCCTTTCTATATAAGGCCTGCCCATATTATATAAATCGTGCCATGTTATATAAGGCATGCCCATACTATATAAGACGTGCACTTTTATATAAGGTCTGCCCATATTTTATAAGACCTGTTCATACTATATACGGAATGCCCATACTGTATAAGAAATGTCCATTCTATACAAAGGCCTGTTCAAACTATATATGACCTGCCCATACGATATACGTTGTGACATATTATGTAAAGCCTGCCCATACTGTATAAGGCCTGTTGTACCATATACGGCATATCCGTAATATATAAGGTTCGTCAGTACTATGACACTTTTCCTCTTACATGGATAGCATGATTTGTAATCCGTAGGATCCGGATTCAAGCCACATAGGAACGTAAACCGAGCGGTCCCGTGTATCGGAGTCTATCCCCCGAGCACAACAGAGAACCATAGGAATCTATTCGTTAGTAAGAGTAATGCAGGCTTCCGGATTTCTATGTACCAGTCGTCTATAATGTGTTGATGACTCGTTAAACTACACAAAAGTCTTACGATTTCAGCTCTGGTAAATATAAACAATAACACCGGATGTATAAATGTTTGAGTATTATTGTACCGATTGTCTACGTGAATTACCGTATGTTATCACTTATCTCTTGCGTCAACAACCTTAACTTTGGGGGCGATATGGCACTGTACGATTGTCAGCATGCATGTGTATCATGCCTTTACCCATTAACACCAGGTATATGTATTATATCAAAACTCTCCAAACGTTAACCGGTTTGATCTTGAATAGCCATAGTGTATTCGTTTCAGTTATCTTTCGATGCTTTCAAGCTACATTTTCGGGCGATAGTATCCTGTATATGCATAATTTTCGTTACACGCTCTCAAACTACATTAGATTCGGGGTGATATTATTCTTGCAATATACGAAAGTTGTCTAGTTTGTATTCATCATTTTAAGATATTGTTTCTCGACTTTCACATTAAATGTTCGGAGTGAAATGATCCTATATATATCAATATGTTATGCATATTTTTCAGATAGCGTTTCATTGCTCCTAAACTACATTGATTTCGGGGCAATATATGTATAATCCTCCAAATGCCGATAAATTATGTTTAAATTTCAGATAGCGTTCCACGACTCTCAAACTAAATTAATTTCGGGATGATATGCTTGTCAGCTTACGACATTTATCTAGTTTGCGAGTTGAGAACGGTGCTTTCAGTATTAATCAACATTTTAAGATATAGTTTCACGACGCTCAAACTACATTAACTTCGGGGCAATATGATTCTGCAAAATCGATATATGTTTAAATTTCAGAGAGTGTGTCACTGCTCTCAAACGACATTAACTTCGGGGCAATATGATCTTTCAAATAACGATATATGTTTAATTTCTGTCTATGTGTCATTGCTCTCAAACTACGTTAACTTCGGGGCAATATGATCCTGCAAAAGTCGATATATGTTAAAATGTCAGGCATTGTGTCACTGCTCTCAAACTACATTAACCCGCAAGCAATATGATCCTGCAAAAGTCGATATATGTTTAAATTTCAGACACTGTGTCACTGCTCTCAAACTACATTAACCCGAAGGCAATAGGATCCTGCAAATGTCGATATATGTTTAAGTTTTCAGACAGCCTTTTGCTGCTCTCAAACTACATTACTTTTGGAGCAATATGATCCTGCAATGTCGATATGTTATGCTTTTTTTTAGATGGCGTTTCATTGCTCTTAAACTATGTTAACATTTGGACAGTATGATGCTGCATATAACAATACTATTATCATCATCCTTTTCAGGTATCATTTCAAGGCTTTCTTACTTCAACGATCTCAATGTTGGAGCGATATGGTTGAGCCCCTTCTTTACGTCCCCCATGAGGGATTTCGGCTACGATATATCAAATTACAAGGAGGTGGACCCCTTGTTTGGAGACATGACTGATTTCGAAAAATTGATGTCAGAAGCCCACAGCTTACTGTTTTTTATTTAGATCACAACTGCAATGTACTGTAAAAGTAGTACAGAAATTATAGTAATGTCAGAAACTGCCAGAGAGTTTTAAAGTAATTTCAGAGACTGCCATAGAGTTTTATAGTAATGCCATAGAGTTTTATAGTAATTTCAGAGACTGCCATAGAGTTTTATAGTAATCCCAGTAACTGCCATAGAGTTTTATAGTAATTTCAGAGACTGTCATAGAGTTTTATAGTAATCCCAGTAACTGCCATAGAGTTTTATAGTAATTTCAGAGACTGCCATAGAGTTTTATAGTAATCCAAGTAACTGTCATAGAGGTTTATAGTAATCCCAGTAACTGCCTTAGAGTTTTATAGTAATTTCAGAGACTGCCATAGAGTTTTATAGTAATCCCAGTAACTGCCATAGAGTTTTATAGTAATTTCAGAGACTGCCATAGAGTTGTATAGTAATCCCAGTAACTGCCATAGAGTTTTATAGTAATTTCAGAGACTGCCATAGAGTTTTATAGTAATCCAAGTAACTGCCATAGAGTTTTATAGTAATCCCAGTAACTGTCTTAGAGTTTTATAGTAATTTCAGAGACTGCCATAGAGTTTTATAGTAATCCCAGTAACTGCCATAGAATTTTATAGTAATTTCAGAGACTGCCATAGAGTTTTATAGTAATCCCAGTAACTGCCTTAGAGTTTTATAGTAATTTCAGAGACTGTCATAGAGTTTTATAGTAATCCCAGTAACTGCCTTAGAGTTTTTTTAGTAATTTCAGAGACTGCCATAGAGTTTTATTGTAATTCCTGTAACTGTCATAGAGTTGTTTAGTAATTGCAGTAACTACCAATCAATTGTATAGTGATTTTAGTTCATGTTATTTGCCACAGTGTTGTATATTAGAGTATAGAGATGTGTACGTTTGCTTAACGGCCTTTAAAATGCAAGTATAGTAACACTTATTTTCTTGAGTTATGACTTTACATTTTAATAATTGCCATATATTTGTTAGTCGTTACAGCCATTCAATTGTAGCCACAATCGATGCATGTATCGCCGATATTTCATATCGATACACTTATTGACATTATTTCCTATCGATTATTTATCGTCATTACTTTAATTCAAACATCGATGTACCTATCGACTATATTTCATATCCATGCATGTCTAGACATTGTTTTAATATCGTCAATATTTCATATTGATGGAAGTATCGCCGATATTTCAGATATAATAATGAGTGTGGACTTCGTACCTAACCACACCAGCAATGAAAGCGTTTGGTTTGAAAGGAGTAGACAGGCAAAGAAAGATAACAAATACAGTCAATACGTTTTGTGTCTGTAGTATTTATAATGTACTCATTCACCCCGGTATCCACGTCCTGCGGCTTATGTGAGCTAATACAATTGCATACGTGTATTTTGTATACTGTTCCGTACATTTACAAACCTCTGCAAATTAATCGGAAACAGTTTAACTAAGACAATGTTAATACCTTTTGGAGAAACGCATACTTATTATATTCAAAGTCATTGGTCCCGTCCCTTCGGTATTTTAATCGCAACCCCATCATTTGTATACTAGATGTACTAAGAAACTGTTGGACATATAGTTGTGTTATTAGCATTTATATGCTAGATATACTACGAAACTGTTAGACATACAGTTTTGTTATTAGCATTTATATACTAGATACTATGAAACTGTTAGACATACAGTTGTGTTATTAGCATAAATATATACTAGATATACTATTAAACTGTTAGACATACAGTTGTGTTATTAGCATTTATATACTAGATACTATGAAACTGTTAGACATACAGTTGTGTTATTAGCATTTATATACTAGATACTATGAAACTGTTAGATATACAGTTTTGTTATTAGCATAAATATATACTAGATATACTATTAAACTGTTAGACATACAGTTGTGTTATTAGCATTTATATACTAGATACTCTGAAACTGTTAGACATACAGTTGTGTTATTAGCATTTATATACTAGATATACTATTAAACTGTTAGACATGCAGTTGTGTTATTAGCATTTATATACTAGATATACTACGAAACTGTTAGACATACATCTGTGTTATTCAACTTTGTGTTCGATGATGAGCCCCGTCTAATACAGTAGTTCTCTGCAGTAAACGTATTAAACACACAGATGCAATTCGTTCATTATGTCTGTTTGTTTTCCGTAAAAACAATAAAGAACTATCAACAAAGTTGAGTATTATGTATAACTAAAGTTTTTATCTGTAGCTTTTCTTCCTAAAAGTAAAACATATTGGATTTATATGTCTCTACACTAGATCATATTCAATATAAGCCAAATTTTCAAAGACAAACACAGTATTCGGACCTTTAGTGTATATACCTGAGCTACTCAGTCATAAAGTATGTTAGAAGTAAATAAGCAAGCTTGAAATGATTTTGGTATGTCAATTGTGTCGAAGTAAGAAGAATTTCGTACACAATAGTAAAAAAATACATCCTAATTGGTGCTGTCTCCATAGCGCTAGAAATATCTCGCTGGCATTGGAGCGATCTCTTTTAAGAAGTCGCGTATTTCTCCCCCTGAAAAGTTCTCCGTGTTATTATTTTGTCAACAGACAATATGTGGACACCAAATGGTTGATATTTGATATGTTCATGTCGATATGTAGCGTAAATAGGACAAAACATGCGGAAAAACATCAGTGGCGACGATCAAGTTGAGAAACAAAGTGCAAAGTTCGAACGGGCTAAAAGTCCCTGGCGTCAAATTCGGCATATTTCGAGAACATTTGGGTTGTGCGAGAAGCTCACACACAACCACTCCCGGATTTGTCATATTAAGGCAAATAAAAAAATAACGAAGAAACAGCAAAGCATATCCACCTTCTTTACCTTTATGTTTGGCGTTGGAACTACGTCGGAAGTGGGATGGAGCACTTGTGCATATACATCCAAACGGAGGTAGCACCACTGATTACCAACCGTGTATGATATGTTTGTTGATCATGAGACTGCGACAGTAGACATGGATTATTCATGAAACACGAGTCATACAAACCGACTGGCCCAAAGTACGGTTGTTACAATAGATGCAACGATGTTGTGGTTACACAATACGGGTAGTTGATGAATTAATTATTGCATGAATTGACGTAAAAGCATGACAAGCACGTTTTGATTGTCACCAGAACAAACTACCATTATACTGCATAGCCAGACGAATATTCAATTTCAAATAATGGCAATAAAGATTAAATATTTTATTTACCGCCTATCCCACGAAATTACCACATGAATCAATTGTATGTGCATCATTGCGCGATATAATGCAAGCTATGTTTATAAGAGACACTTTGAAAACGTGTCATTAGCAAATTACAATAAATACAGTACATTTTAATATTTTACAATGCTAATTCAAAGTTGAGTTAAAACGTATAAATCTAAAATTCATTTCAAATTATAACAGTTACTGTCATTGTTCATGAAATGGTTAAACGACAATTTGATCGCCCAACAGAGTTCCTATGGCTCGCGGTAAGGACGGGGAACTTGCGAAATAGCAAACATTAGCTTTCGGTTCGGAGGAAGAAACTCCAATCTTATCTGCTTTGATCTGCGGTAACAAGATAGCTCATTTAGCTTGCGATAAGGAGACGTTAGTTGCGGAATAGCTACTTAACTTGCGGCGAGGAGGGGTAAGGTGCGCGGTATAGCTTCTTTAGCTTACTGGGATAGGTGAGGTATGTTTAAGACAACGGTTAGGAGGGGACAGACGCGGGAAATATCATTTATCTTGCGTTAAGATGGGTTAGGTGAGGGATAATAATTTAGCCTGTGGTACGGAAGGAGAGGAAGATGGGTTATAGCTATAAGAAGGGGTTATGTATGAGATAGTAGCTCCTTTGAACTCATTTATCTTGCGGTAAAAAAGGTTAGGTGAAGGATAATAATTTAGCCTGTAGTGCGGAAGGAGAGGAAGATGGGTTATAGCTATAAGAAGGGTTATGTATGAGATACTAATAGCTCCTTCGAACTCAATTATCTTGCGGTAAGAAAGGTTAGGTGAAGGATAATAATTTAGCCTGTGGTATGGTAGGAGAGGAAGGTGGGCTATATCTATAAGAAAGGGTTATGTATGAGATAGTAGCTCCTTCGAACTCATTTATCTTGCGGTAAGAAAGGCTAGGTGAAGGATAATAATTTAGCCTGTGGTACGGAAGGAGAGGAAGTTGGGTTATAGCTATACGAAAGGGTTATGTATGAGATAGTAGCTCCTTCGAACTCATTTTTCTTAGGTGAGGGTTAATAATTTAGCCTGTGGTACGGAAGGAGAGGAAGGTGTTTCATCAAGATCGGATTATAAATGATAAAGTTATTGAGCGGAAATCGAAAAAATCGTATTTTTTTATTATTATTTTTTACAAAAAACCAAGGGCCATAACTCCGGTATTTTAGCTGTTATCTGACCTGTTTATCAAACTTGGCAAAGATACTATTGCTATAAACATTTTTCTCCATGGTTCATCAAAAATGGATTATAAATGTTAAAGTTATTGAGCGGAAAGTTAAAAAGTCTTCAAATTTTAAAAATCCAAAGGGTCTAACTCCAGCATTATAGGTGCGATTTGAATGGTTATCAAACTTGTCTAGATAGTATGGCCATAATTATTATCCTACATTTTAATCAAGATCAGGTTAAACATATTACAGATATTGGTTGGAAACGAAGTGGCGATGGAATGACGGAACGACGGGACGAAAAATGCAAATACAATAGTCCTCCGCCTTTGGCGGTGGTTGGACACAAATGTAGTAAAGCTTAAAGAGATATTTGTTAGATACGGTAACACTATTTCCTCTGTTGATAAAATTGCAAAGGTTTGCAGCAGACAATGATTCAAATGCTGAATCTAATTTCTCTAATTACAGCATTGGAGGCTATCAACTCGATACTGATTAATCTCCATTTCATTGATCGGAACGTATATTACGAGTATGCAAAAGACAGAGTCTGGTATCAGCGAGTTGTTTTAATTAAACACCGAGATTGGCGTAGCTCATCACAGATTTCATATAACCAACACACTCTGACACAGACATTATCTGTTTTATAGTGTTGTATACCTAGTGACCCTCTCAGAATAAAGACCGTTCTCTATCTTCCAATAAAGTTTTCATTTATTGGAAGTTAGAGCATGGCATAGTAATTCTGAATTAAACGATTTAATTCTTTGCATTGAATTTTGTCGAAGGAAATTTCACCAACCATGCTACAAAGTGGTTTATTGAAATCGTTACAAGTTGCATATGGTATTTACCGCCTTTCTCCGTTGTTTGTTAACCGTTGAAGAGATCAACGGCTTTAACTCAGTGCATTATTTTAAGATGACGTCATGTTTTTGATGTGATTAATGAATACAACATTATTGATAATCTTCTTTGAAGTTTTATTAATATATGAAACGTAAACATAATTATTACGAGATTTCATCAAATACATTTTGGAAAGTCTTTACTGACGCATACCGTACATAATTGTTCATATAAAATGATTATTTTAACGAAGATTAACAGGATGTGTATACCTGTATGCATATACATCTCCATGCATATTAACATACACACATTATTTACACATATTTGTAGGCTTGCAATTAATACGTATAGCGTGTTTCATGTTTTTGTATGCCCCCGGCATTCGAGAATTGCCGAAAGGGGAATTAAGTGTTACCCTGTCCATCCGTGCGTCCGTCCGTCCGGTTTCCGCTCAATAACTTTTGAAACGATCCATGTTTTGAATTCATATTTGGTGTGTCATTTTGTAATTATAAAATACAGGTCAAGTTCGATTTCGGTCAACGTTGCTCATTTTATGCAGGAGTTGTGGCCTCTTTTCGACTTAATTTTCTGCAACAAATTGGTTTCCGCTCAATAACTTTTGAAAGGGTTCATGTTTGCAATTAATATTTGGTGTGTAGCTATGTAATTATAAAATAGAGGTCAAGTTCGATTTCGGTCAACGTTGCTTATTTTATGCAGGAGTTGTGTCCCCTTTTCGTAATTACAAAATACAGGCCAAGTTCGGTTTAGGTCTACGTCGGTCAATTTCTGAAAGAGTTATGGCCCCTGTTCCGCTCAATAACTTTTGAAACAGTCCATGTTTTGAATTCATGTTTGGTGTGTCACTTTGTAATTTTCGGTCAACGTTGGTCATTTTATGCAGGAGTTGTGACCCCTTTTCGACTTAATTTACTGCGACAAATTGGTTTCCGCTCAATAATTGTTGAAAGGGTACATGTTTTGAATTCATATTTGGTGTGTCATTTTGTAATTATAAAATACAGGTCAAGTTCTATTTTCGCTCAATTTATCAATCGGTCAATTGTTGCATATACTGACTTTGAACACATATAATTGCAATGTATATCTATTATTTTATCCATTCACCACTGCTTCTCCCACTTGTACCTTATCTTTTTTTTGGCGAATTCATAGTTCTAGTAACTTATACCTGGGGCATCCGTGTCCTATGGACACATTTCTAGTTATTTATTATTTTTTTACCGCTTTGACGTCACGGACGGTTTACCTATACACACACGTGGCGAAAAATAAAGCTAAGAAATGTCATCATTAGCCTTCTGGTGATTTTTAAGATGAAATCTAAGTCGAAGAAACGTAGGTCACTTGAATCGAACTATCTAGGATGTTTGTTTATCATTGGCGTAGCCTACAGTGATCGTATTTTATGCAAGTTTTGTGTTGGACGTGAGACATCCTACCACAAAGGAGCGCACGGACGAACTAAAGTGGTGGCAGACGACAATTGTTTATCAGATTTATCCAAGGTCGTTTCAAGATACCGACGGGGATGGTACCGGGGACCTGAAAGGTAGGTAGTTCAGAAATAATAAGGTTACACATCAGCTTTAACACTTACTTTCTCTGTCACTAACACTAACGGTTACCTCTAACATTGACACATGGTCACGTTCGTTGCCCAGCCAATACCTATGAAAATGTCACGTGTGGTATGGGGTTGACGTGGTCCAAACAGGTCCCTTGGGACACCTTTGAGAGAGACTGTCACAAAGCTTCTCATTTTTTGTTAAAGTAAACCTAGTGTAAGGCATACATTTTTGAAAGTGTAGAAAAGTTTAATGAATTTGCATAGGTCGTAATGTTGATTCATAAAAAATGCATTTTGCAGCAAAGTAATATATTCAAACTTTTGTTGCAACTAGAAGTATGTGTAAATATTACGTAAACGAGGTTTTCAATCAAAAACTCGATACAGTCCAAGGCAAGAAATGCCGTTTTCTTGGAAATATAAAATTGCTGAAAATATCAAATTCCAATAAAAATAAATAATAGTCCAAATCAGTTTGAAGATATGACGTAAAATGGTTTTAAATATATGGGTAACGAATTGAAGGGATAGTCTTAAGATTTAATATAAAATCAACAATTTTAGTTACACAGCTCCAAAAATATTAAAGCCTGAAATTGTTAAACATGAAACCCCACGTAGAGCATATGTATGAATAGTGAGTTTAACATGAAACTCTATGTAGAGTATGTATGAAAAGTGAGTTTTACATGAAACTCTATGTAGAGTATATGCATGAATAGTGAGCATAACATGAAACTCGATGTAGAGTATGTATGAATAGTGAGTATAACATGAAACACTATGTAAAGTATTTATGAATAGTGCGTTTAACATAAAACTCTATGTAGAGTATGTATGAATAGTGAGTATAACATGAAACTCTATGTAGAGTATGTATGAATAGTGAGTTTAACAAAAAACTCTGTGTACAGTATGTATGAATAGTGAGTACAACATGAAACTCGTTGAAGAGTATGTATGAATAGTGAGTTTAATATGAAACTCCATGTAGAGTATGTATGAATAGTGAGTTTAACATGAAACTCTTTGTAGGGTATATGCATGAATAGTGAGTATAACATGACACTCCATGTAGAGTATGTATGAATATTGAGTTTAACATAAAACTCTATGTAGAGTATGTATGAATAGTGAGTTTAACAAGAAACTCTATGTAGAGTATGTATGAATAGTGAGTTTAACATGAAACTCTGAGTAAAGTATATGTATGAATAGTGAGTTTAACACGAAACTCTATGTAGAGTATGTATGAATAGAGAGTTTAACATGAACCTATATCTAGGGTGTATATATGAATAATGTTTAACATGAAATTCTATGTAGAGTATATGTATTAATAGTGAGTATAACATGAAACTCTATGTAAAGTATGCATGAAAAGTGAGTTTAACATGAAACTCTATATAGAGTATGTCTAAATAGTGAGTTTAACATGAAACTCTAAATAGAGTAGGTATGAATAGTGAGTTTAACATGAAACTCTATGTAGTGTTTACATGTATGTATGAAAGTAGTGTATATGTATGAATAGTGAGTATAACATGAAATCTATGTAGAGTATGTATGAAAAGTGAGTATAACATGAAACACTATGTAGAGTATGTATGAATAGTGAGTATAACATGAAACTCTATGTAGAGTATGTATGACTAGTGAGTTTAACATGAAACTCTACATAAAGTATGTTTGAATAGTGAGTTTAACAAACAACTCTATGTCGAGTATGTATGAATAGTGAGTTTAACATAAAACTCTATGTAGAGTATGTATGAATAGTGAGTATAACATGAAACTCTATGTAGAGTATGTATGAATAGTGAGTATAACATGAAACACTATGTAGAGTATGTATGAATAGTGGGTTTAACATGACACTCTATGTAGAGTATGTATAAATATTGAGTTAAACATAAAACTCTATGTAGAGTATGTATGAATAGTGAGTTTAACATGAAACTCTATGTAGAGTATGTATGAATAGTGAGTTTAACATGAAACTCTGAGTAAAGTATATGTATGAATAGTGAGTTTAACACGAAACTATATGTAGAGTATGTATGAATAGAGAGTTTAACATGAACCTATATCTAGGGTGTATATATGAATAATGTTTAACATGAAATTCTATGTAGAGTATATGTATTAATAGTGAGTATAACATGAAACTCTATGTAAAGTATGCATGAAAAGTGAGTTTAACATGAAACTCTATATAGAGTATGTCTAAATAGTGAGTTTAACATGAAACTCTAAATAGAGTAGGTATGAATAGTGAGTTTAACATGAAACTCTATGTAGTGTTTACATGTATGTATGAAAGTAGTGTATATGTATGAATAGTGAGTATAACATGAAACTCTATGTAGAGTATGTATGAAAAGTGAGTATAACATGAAACACTATGTAAAGTATGTATGAATAGTGAGTATAACATGAAACTCTATGTAGAGTATGTATGACTAGTGAGTTTAACATAAAACTCTGTGTACAGTATGTATGAATAGTGAGTACAACATGAAACTCGTTGTAGGGTATGTTTGAATAGTGAGTTTAATATGAAACTCCATGTAGAGTATGTATGAATAGTGAATTTAACATGAAACTCTTTGTAGGGTATATGCATGAATAGTGAGTATAACATGACACTCTATGTAGAGTATGTATGAATATTGAGTTTAACATAAAACTCTATGTAGAGTATGTATGAATAGTGAGTTTAACATGAAACTCTATGTAGAGTATGTATGAATAGCGAGTTTAACATGAACCTATATGTAGGGTGTATCTATGAATAATGTTTAACATGAAATTCTATGCAGAGTATACGTATGAATAGTGAGTTTCACAAGAAACTCTATGTAGTGTATACATGTATATGTATGAATAGTGAGTATAACATGAAAGTCTATGTAGAGTATGTATGAAAGGTGAGTTTAACATGAAACTCTATGTAGAGTATGTATGAATAGTGAGTTTAACATGAAACTCTATGTAGAGTATATGTATGAATAGTGAGTATAACATGAAACTCTATGTTGAGTATGTATGAAAAGTGAGTATAACATGAAACACTATGTAGAGTATGTATGAATAGTGAGTATAACATGAAACTCTATGTAGAGTATGTATGACTAGTGAGTTTAACATGAAACTCTACGTAAAGTATGTTTGAATAGTGAGTTTAACAAACAACTCTATGTCGAGTATGTATGAATAGTGAGTTTAACATAAAACTCTATGTAGAGTATGTATGAATAGTGAGTATAACATGAAACTCTATGTAGAGTATGTATGAATAGTGAGTATAACATGAAACACTATGTAGAGTATGTATGAGTAGTGGGTTTAACATGAAACACTATGTAGAGTATGTATGAATAGTGAGTATAACATGAAACACTATGTAGAGTATGTATGAATAGTGAGTATAACATGAAACTCTACGTAGAGTATGTTTGAATAGTGAGTATAACATGAAACACTATGTAGAGTATGTATGAATAGTGAGTATAACATGAAACTCTACGTAGAGTATGTTTGAATAGTGAGTTTAACAAACAACTCTATGTCGAGTATGTATGAATAGTGAGATTAACATAAAACTCTATGTAGAGTATGTATGAATAGTGAGTATAACATGAAACTCTATGTAGAGTATGTATGAATAGTGAGTTTAACATGAAACTCTGCGTAGAGTTTATGTATGAATAGTGACTTTAACACGAAACTCTATGTAGATTATGTATGAATAGCGAGTTTAACATGAACCTAAATGTAGGGTGTATCTATGAATAATGTTTAACATGAAATTCTATGCAGAGTATACGTATGAATAGTGAGTTTAACATGAAACTCTATGTAGAGTATGCATGAAAAGTGAGTTTAACATGAAATTCTAAATAGAGTAGTTATGAATAGTGAGTTTAAAATGAAACTCTATGTAGTGTATATGTATGAATAGTGAGTATAACATGAAAATCTATGTAGAGTATGTATGAATAGTGAGTATAACATGAAACTCTATGTAGAGTATGTATGAATAGTGAGTTTAACATAAAACTCTGTGTACAGTATGTATGAATAGTGAGTACAACATGAAACTCGTTGTAGAGTATGTATGAATAGTGAGTTTAATATGAAACTCCATGTAGAGTATGTATGAATAGTGAGTTTAACATGAAACTCTTTGTAGGCTATATGCATGAATAGTGAGTATAACATGACACTCTATGTAGAGTATGTATAAATATTGAGTTTAACATAAAACTCTATGTAGAGTATGTATGAATAGTGAGTTTAACATGAAACTCTATGTAGAGTATGTATGAATAGTGAGTTTAACATGAAACTCTGAGTAAAGTATATGTATGAATAGTGAGTTTAACACGAAACTATATGTAGAGTATGTATGAATAGAGAGTTTAACATGAACCTATATCTAGGGTGTATATATGAATAATGTTTAACATGAAATTCTATGTAGAGTATATGTATTAATAGTGAGTATAACATGAAACTCTATGTAAAGTATGCATGAAAAGTGAGTTTAACATGAAACTCTATATAGAGTATGTCTAAATAGTGAGTTTAACATGAAACTCTAAATAGAGTAGGTATGAATAGTGAGTTTAACATGAAACTCTATGTAGTGTTTACATGTATGTATGAAAGTAGTGTATATGTATGAATAGTGAGTATAACATGAAACTCTATGTAGAGTATGTATTAAAAGTGAGTATAACATGAAACACTATGTAGAGTATGTATGAATAGTGAGTATAACATGAAACTCTATGTAGAGTATGTATGACTAGTGAGTTTAACATAAAACTCTGTGTACAGTATGTATGAATAGTGAGTACAACATGAAACTCGTTGTAGGGTATGTATGAATAGTGAGTTTAATATGAAACTCCATGTAGAGTATGTATGAATAGTGAGTTTAACATGAAACTCTTTGTAGGGTATATGCATGAATAGTGAGTATAACATGACACTCTATGTAGAGTATGTATGAATATTGAGTTTAACATAAAACTCTATGTAGAGTATGTATGAATAGTGAGTTTAACATGAAACTCTATGTAGAGTATGTATGAATAGCGAGTTTAACATGAACCTATATGTAGGGTGTATCTATGAATAATGTTTAACATGAAATTCTATGCAGAGTATACGTATGAATAGTGAGTTTCACATGAAACTCTATGTAGAGTTTGCATGAAAAGTGAGTTTAACATGAAACTCTATGTAGAGTATGTCTAAATAGTGAGTTTAACATGAAATTCCAAATAGAGTAGATATGAATAGAGAGTTTAAAATGAAACTCTATGTAGTGTATATGTATGAATAGTGAGTATAACATGAAAATCTATGTAGAGTATGTATGAATAGTGAGTATAACATGAAACACTATGTAGAGTATGTATGAATAGTGAGTATAACATGAAACACCATGTAGAGTATGTATGAATAGTGAGTATAACATGAAACACTATGTCGAGTATGTATGAATAGTGAGTTTAACATACAACTCTATGTCGAGTATGTATGAATAGTGAATTTAACATAAAACTCTATGTAGAGTATGTATGAATAGTGAGTATAACATGAAACTCTATGTAGAGTATGTATGAATAGTGAGTTTAACATGAAACTCTGCGTAGAGTTTATGTATGAATAGTGAGTATAACAAGAAAATATATGTAGAGTATGTATGAATAGCGAGTTTAACATGAACCTATATGTAGGGTATATCTATGAATAATGTTTAACATGAAATTATATGCAGAGTATACGTATGAATAGTGAGTTTAACATGAAACTCTATGTAGAGTATGCATGAAAAGTGAGTTTAACATGAAACTCTATGTAGAGTATGTCTAAATAGTGAGTTTAACATGAAATTTTAAATAGAGTAGTTATGAATAGTGAGTTTAAAATGAAACTCTATGTAGTGTATATGTATGATTAGTGAATATAACATGAAAATCTATGTAGAGTATGTATGAATAGTGAGTATAACATGAAACTCTATGTAGAGTATGTATGAAAAGTGAGTTTAACATAAAACTCTGTGTAGAGTATGTATGCATAGTGAGTATAACATGAAACTCGTTGTAGAGTATGTATGAATAGTGAGTTTAACATGAAACTCTTTGTAGGGTATATGCATGAATAGTGAGTATAACATGACACTCTATGTAGAGTATGTATGAATATTGAGTTTAACATAAAACTCTATGTATAGTATGTATGAATAGTGAGTATAACATGAAACTCTATGTAGAGTATGTATGAACAGTGAGTTTAACATGAAACTCTGAGTAAAGTATATGTATGAATAGTGAGTTTAACACGAAACTCTATGTAGAGTATGTATGAATAGAGAGTTTAACATGAACCTATATTTAGGGTGTATATATCAATAATGTTTAACATGAAATTCTATGTAGAGTATACGTATGAATAGTGAGTTTAACCTGAAACTCTATGTAAAGTATGCATGAAAAGTGAGTTTAACATGAAACTCTATATAGAGTATGTCTAAATAGTGAGTTTAACATGAAACTCTAAATAGAGTAGGTATGAATAGTGAGTTTAACATGAAACTCTATGTAATGTTTACATGTATGTATGAAAGTAGTGTATATGTATGAATAGTGAGTATAACATGAAACTCTATGTAGAGTATGTATGAAAAGTGAGTTTTACATGAAACTATATGTAGAGTATATGCATGAATAGTGAGTATAGCATGAAACTCTATGTAGAGTATGTATGTATAGTGAGTATAACATGAAACACTATGTAGAGTATGTATGAATAGTGAGTATAACATGAAACACTATGTAGAGTATGTATGAATAGTGAGTTTAACATACAACTCTATGTCGAGTATGTATGAATAGTGATTTTAACATAAAACTCTATGTAGAGTATGTATGAATAGTGAGTATAACATGAAACTCTAGGTAGAGTATGTATGAATAGTGAGTTTAACATGAAACTCTATGTAGAGTATGTATGAATAGTGAGTATAATATGAAACACTATGTAGATTATGTATGAATAGTGAGTTTAACATAAAACTCTATGTAGAGTATGTATGAATAGTGAGTATAGCATGAAACTCTATGTAGAGTATGTATGAATAGTGAGTTTAACATGAAACACTATGTAGAGTATGTATGAATAGTGAGTATAACATGAAACTCTATGTAGAGTATGTATGAATAGTGAGTTTAACATGAAACACTATGTAGAGTATGTATGAATAGTGAGTATAACATGAAACTCTATGTAGAGTATGTATGAATAGTGAGTTTAACATGAAACTCTATGTAGAGTATGTATGAATAGTGAGTATAACATGAAACACTATGTAGAGTATGCATGAATAGTGAGTATAACATGAAAACCCTATGTAGAGCATGTATGAATAGTGAGTTTAACATGAAACTCTATGTAGAGTATGTATGAATAGTGAGTTTAACATGAAACGCTATGTAGAGTATGTATGAATAGTGAGTTTAACATGAAACTCTTTGTAGAGTATGTATGAATAGTGAGTATAACATAAAACTCGATGTAGAGTATGTATGAATAGTGAGTTTAACATACAACTCTATGTCGAGTATGTATGAATAGTGAGTTTAACATAAAACTCTATGTAGAGTATGTATGAATAGTGAGTATAGCATCAAACTCTATGTAGAGTATGTATGAATAGTGAGTTTAACATGAAACTCTGCGTAGAGTATATATATGAATAGTGACTTGAACACGAAACTCTATGTAGAGTATGTATTAATAGCGAGTTTAACATGAACCTATATGTAGGGTGTATATATGAATAATGTTTAACATGAAATTCTATGCAGAGTATACGTATGAATAGTGAGTTTAACATGAAACTCTATGTAGAGTATGCATGAAAAATGAGTTTAACATGAAACTCTATGTAGAGTATGTCTAAATAGTGAGTTTAACATGAAATTCTAAATAGAGTAGGTATGAATAGTGAGTTTAAAATGAAACTCTAGGTAGTGTATATGTATGAATAGTGAGTATAACATGAAAATCTATGTAGAGTATGTATGAATAGTGAGTATAACATGAAACTCTATGTAGAGTATGTATGAATAGTGAGATTAGCATGAAACTCTATGAAGAGTATATGTATGAATAGTGAATATAACATAAAACTCTATGTAGAGTATGTATGAATAGTGAGTTTATTCTGAAACTTGATGTAGACTATGTATGAATAATGAGTTTAACATGAAACTCTATGTAGAGTATGTATGAATAATGCGTTTAACATGAAACTCTATGTAGAGTATGTATGAATGGTGAGTTTAACATGAAACTCTATGTAGAGTATATGTATGAATAGCGAGTTTAACCTAAAACTCTATGTAGAGTATATATGAATTGTGAGTTAAACATGAAACTCTATGTAGAGTATATGTATGAATAATGAGTTTAACATGAAACTCAATGTAGAGTATGTATGAATAGTGAGTTTAACATGAAACTCTATGTAGAGTGTGAATAAATAGTGAGTTTAACATGAAATTCGTTGTAGAGTATATGTATGAATAATGAGTTTAACATAAACTATATGTAGAGTATATATGAACAGTGAGTTTAACATGAAACTCTATGTAGAGTATATGTATGAATAATGAGTTTAACATGAAACTCAATGTAGAGTATGTATGAATAGTGAGTTTAACATGAAACTATATGTAGAGTATGTATGAATAATGAGTTTAACATGAAACTCTATGTAGAGTATGCATTAAAAGTGAGTTTAACATAAAACTCTATATATAGTATGTCCAAATAGTGAGTTTAACATGAAACTCTAAATAGAGTATGTATGAATAGTGAGTTTAACATGAAACGCTATGTAGTGTATACATGTATATGTATGAATAGTGAGTATAACATGAAACTCTATGTAGAGTATGTATGAAAAGTGAGTTTAACATGAAACTCTATGTAGAGTATGTATGAATAGTGAGTTTAACAAGAAACTCTATGTAGAGTATATGTATGAATAGTGAGTATAACATGAAACTCTATGCAGAGTATGTATGAATAGTGAGTTTAACATAAAACTCTATGTAGAGTATGCATGAATAGTGAGTATAACATGAAACACTATGTAGAGTATGTATGAATAGTGAGTTTAACATGAAACACTATGTCGAGTATGTATGAATAGTGAGTATAACATGAAACTCTATGTAGAGTATGCATGAATAGTGAGTATAACATGAAACCCTATGTAGAGTATGTATGAAAAGTGAGTTTTATTTGAAACTCTATGTAGAGTATATGCATGAATAGTGAGTATAACATGAAACTCTATGTAGAGTATGTATGAATAGTGAGTATAACATGAAACACTATGTAGAGTATGTATGAATAGTGAGTTTAACATACAACTCTATGTCGAGTATGTATGAATAGTGAGTTTAACATAAAACTCTATGTAGAGTATGTATGAATAGTGAGTTTAACATGAAACACTATGTAGAGTTTGTATGAATAGTGAGTATAACATGAAACTCTATGTAGAGTATGTATGAATAGTGAGTTTAACATGAAACACTATGTAGAGTATGTATGAATAGTGAGTATAACATGAAACTCTATGTAGAGTATGTATGAATAGTGAGTATAACATGAAACTCTATGTAGAGTATGTATGAATAGTGAGTTTAACATGAAACTCTATGTAGAGTATGTATGAATAGTGAGTATAACATGAAACCCTATGTAGAGTATGTATGAATAGTGAGTATAACATGAAACTCTATGTAGAGTATGTATGAATTGTGAGTTTAACATGAAACTCTATGTCGAGTATGTATGAATAGTGAGTTCAACATAAAACTCTATGTAGAGTTTGTATGAATAGTGAGTATAACATGAAACTCTATGTAGAGTATGTATGAATAGTGAGTTTAACATGAAACTCTGCGTAGAGTATATATATGAATAGTGACTTTAACACGAAACTCTATGTAGAGTATGTATGAATAGCGAGTTTAACATGAACCTATATGTAGGGTGTATAGATGAATAATGTTTAACATGAAATTCTATGAAGAGTATACGTATGAATAGTGAGTTTAACATGAAACTCTATGTAGAGTTTGCATGAAAGTGAGTTTAACATGAAACTCTATGTAGGAGTATGTCTAAATAGTGAGTTTAACATGAAATTCTAAATAATGTAGGTATGAATAGTGAGTTTAAAATGAAACTCTATGTAGTGTATATGTATGAATAGTGAGTATAACATGAATATCTATGTAGACTATGTATGAATAGGTGATGTATAACATGAAACTCTATGTAGAGTATGTTTTTATAGTGAGTTTAGCATGAAACTCTATGAAGAGTATATGTATGAATAGTGAATATAACATAAAACTCTATGAGAGTATGTATGAATAGTGAGTTTATTCTGAAACTTTATGTAGACTATGTATGAATAATGAGTTTAACATGAAACTCTATGTAGAGTATCTATGAATAATGCGTTTAACATGAAACTCTGTGTAGAGTATGTATGAATAGTGAGTATAACATGAAACACTATGTAGAGTATGTATGAATAGTGAGTTTAACATACAACTCTATGTCGAGTATGTATGAATAGTGAGTTTACATAAAACTCTATGTAGAGTATGTATGAATAGTGGGTTTAACATGAAACACTATGTAGAGTATGTATGAATAGTGAGTATAACATGAAACTCTATGTAGAGTATGTATGAATAGTGAGTTTAACATGAAACACTATGTAGAGTATGTATGAATAGTGAGTATAACATGAAACTCTATGTAGAGTATGTATGAATAGTGAGTATAACATGAAACTCTATGTAGAGTATGTATGAATAGTGAGTTTAACATGAAACTCTATGTAGAGTATGTATGAATAGTGAGTATAACATGAAACCCTATGTAGAGTATGTATGAATAGTGAGTATAACATGAAACTCTATGTAGAGTATGTATGAATTGTGAGTTTAACATGAAACTCTATGTCGAGTATGTATGAATAGTGAGTTTAACATAAAACTCTATGTAGAGTATGTATGAATAGTGAGTATAACATGAAACTCTATGTAGAGTATGTATGAATAGTGAGTTTAACATGAAACTCTGCGTAGAGTATATATATGAATAGTGACTTTAACACGAAACTCTATGTAGAGTATGTATGAATAGCGAGTTTAACATGAACCTATATGTAGGGTGTATAGATGAATAATGTTTAACATGAAATTCTATGAAGAGTATACGTATGAATAGTGAGTTTAACATGAAACTCTATGTAGAGTTTGCATGAAAAGTGAGTTTAACATGAAACTCTATGTAGAGTATGTCTAAATAGTGAGTTTAACATGAAATTCTAAATAGAGTAGGTATGAATAGTGAGTTTAAAATGAAACTCTATGTAGTGTATATGTATGAATAGTGAGTATAACATGAATATCTATGTAGACTATGTATGAATAGTGAGTATAACATGAAACTCTATGTAAGGTATGTTTTTATAGTGAGTTTAGCATGAAACTCTATGAAGAGTATATGTATGAATAGTGAATATAACATAAAACTCTATGTAGAGTATGTATGAATAGTGAGTTTATTCTGAAACTTTATGTAGACTATGTATGAATAATGAGTTTAACATGAAACTCTATGTAGAGTATCTATGAATAATGCGTTTAACATGAAACTCTGTGTAGAGTATGTATGAATGGTGAGTTTAACATGAAACTCTATGTAGAGTATATGTATGAATAGCGAGTTTAACCTAAAACTCTATGTAGAGTATATATGAATAGTGAGTTTAACATGAAACTCTATGTAGAGTATATGTATGAATAATGAGTTTAACATGAAACTCAATGTAGAGTATGTATGAATTGTGAGTTTAACATGAAACTCTATGTAGAGTGTGAATGAATAGTGAGTTTAACATGAAATTCGTTGTAGAGTATATGTATGAATAATGAGTTTAACATAAACTATATGTAGAGTATATATGAATAGTGAATTTAACATGAAACTCT
Organism: Cyrtodaria siliqua; assembly: GCA_037043455.1. Lineage (NCBI taxonomy): Eukaryota > Metazoa > Mollusca > Bivalvia > Adapedonta > Hiatellidae > Cyrtodaria > Cyrtodaria siliqua. The sequence continues at coordinate 109,413 of JAWPHD010007295.1, forward strand.
ATGTAGAGTATATGTATGAATAATGAGTTTAACATGAAACTCAATGTAGAGTATGTATGAATAGTGAGTTTAACATGAAACTCTATGTAGTGTATGTATGAATAATGAGTTTAACATGAAACTCTATGTAGAGTATGCATTAAAAGTGAGTTTAACATAAAACTCTATATATAGAATGTCCAAATAGTGAGTTTTACATGAAACTCTAAATAGAGTATGTATGAATAGTGAGTTTAACATGAAACGCTATGTAGTGTATACATGTATATGTATGAATAGTGAGTATAACATGAAAGTCTATGTAGAGTATGTATGAAAGGTGAGTTTAACATGAAACTCTATGTAGAGTATGTATGAATAGTGAGTTTAACATGAAACTCTATGTAGAGTATATGTATGAATAGTGAGTATAACATGAAACTCTATGTTGAGTATGTATGAATAGTGAGTTTAACATAAAACTCTATGTAGAGTATGCATGAATAGTGAGTATAACATGAAACTCTATGTAGACATTGTATGAATAGTGAGTATAACATGAAACACTATGTAGAGTATGTATGAATAGTGAGTTAACATGAAACACTATGTCGAGTATGTATGAATAGTGAGTATAACATGAAACTCTATGTAGAGTATGTATGAATAGTGAGTATAACATGAAACCCTATGTAGAGTATGTATGAATAGTGAGTATAACATGAAACTCTATGTAGAGTATGCATGAATAGTGAGTATAACATGAAACCCTATGTAGAGTATGTATGAATAGTGAGTATAACATGAAACTCTATGTAGAGTATGTATGAATAGTGAGTATAACATGAAACACTATGTCGAGTATGTATGAATAGTGAGTATAACATGACACACTATGTAGAGTATGTATGAATAGTGAGTTTAACATACAACTCTATGTCGAGTATGTATGAATAGTGAGTATAACATGAAACTCTATGTAGAATATGTATGAATGGTGAGTATAACATGAAACTCTATGTAGAGTATGTATGAATCGTGAGTTTAACATGAAACACTATGTAGAGTATGTATGAATAGTGAGTATAACATGAAACACTATGTAGAGTATGTATGAATAGTCAGTATAACATGAAACACTATGTAGAGTATGTATGAATAGTGAGTTTAACATGAAACACTATGTCGAGTATGTATGAATAGTGAGTATAACATGAAACACTATGTAGAGTATGTATGAATAGTGAGTATAACATGAAACACTATGTAGAGTATGTATGAATAGTGAGTATAACATGAAACTCTATGTAGAGTATGTATGAATAGTGAGTATAACATGAAACCCTATGTAGAGTATGTATGAATAGTGAGTATAACATGAAACTCTATGTAGAGTATGTATGAATAGTGAGTATAACATGAAACACTATGTAGAGTATGTATGAATAGTGAGTATAACATGAAACTCTATGTAGAGTATGTATGAATAGTGAGTATAACATGAAACACTATGTCGAGTATGTATGAATAGTGAGTATAACATGACACACTATGTAGAGTATGTATGAATAGTGAGTTTAACATACAACTCTATGTCGAGTATGTATGAATAGTGAGTATAACATGAAACTCTATGTAGAATATGTATGAATGGTGAGTATAACATGAAACTCTATGTAGAGTATGTATGAATCGTGAGTTTAACATGAAACACTATGTAGAGTATGTATGAATAGTGAGTATAACATGAAACACTATGTAGAGTATGTATGAATAGTGAGTATAACATGAAACACTATGTAGAGTATGTATGAATAGTGAGTTTAACATGAAACACTATGTCGAGTATGTATGAATAGTGAGTATAACATGAAACACTATGTAGAGTATGTATGAATAGTGAGTATAACATGAAACACTATGTAGAGTATGTATGAATAGTGAGTATAACATGAAACTCTATGTAGAGTATGTATGAATAGTGAGTATAACATGAAACCCTATGTAGAGTATGTATGAATAGTGAGTATAACATGAAACTCTATGTAGAGTATGTATGAATAGTGAGTATAACATGAAACACTATGTAGAGTATGTATGAATAGTGAGTATAACATGAAACACTATGTAGAGTATGTATGAATAGTGAGTTTAACATGAAACACTATGTCGAGTATGTATGAATAGTGAGTATAACATGAAACACTATGTCGAGTATGTATGAATAGTGAGTATAACATGAAACACTATGTAGAGTATGTATGAATAGTGAGTATAACATGAAACTCTATGTAGAGTATGTATGAATAGTGAGTATAACATGAAACACTATGTAAAGTATTTATGAATAGTGAGTATAACATGAAACTCTATGTAGAGTATGTATGAATAGTGAGTATAACATGAAACACTATGTAGAGTATGTACGAATAGTGAGTATAACATGAAACACTATGTCGAGTATGTATGAATAGTGCGTATAACATGAAAGACTATGTCGAGTATGTATGAATAGTGAGTATAACATGAAACTCTATGTAGAGTATGTATGAATAGCGAGATTAGCATGAAACTCTATGAAGAGTATATGTATGAATAGTGAATATAACATAAAACTCTATGTAGAGTATGTATGAATAGTGAGTTTATTCTGAAACTTGATGTAGACTATGTATGAATAATGAGTTTAACATGAAACTCTATGTAGAGTATGTATGAATAATGCGTTTAACATGAAACTCTATGTAGAGTATGTATGAATGGTGAGTTTAACATGAAACTCTATGTAGAGTATATGTATGAATAGCGAGTTTAACCTAAAACTCTATGTAGAGTATATATGAATTGTGAGTTAAACATGAAACTCTATGTAGAGTATATGTATGAATAATGAGTTTAACATGAAACTCAATGTAGAGTATGTATGAATAGTGAGTTTAACATGAAACTCTATGTAGAGTGTGAATGAATAGTGAGTTTAACATGAAATTCGTTGTAGAGTATATGTATGAATAATGAGTTTAACATAAACTATATGTAGAGTATATATGAACAGTGAGTTTAACATGAAACTCTATGTAGAGTATATGTATGAATAATGAGTTTAACATGAAACTCAATGTAGAGTATGTATGAATAGTGAGTTTAACATGAAACTATATGTAGAGTATGTATGAATAATGAGTTTAACATGAAACTCTATGTAGAGTATGCATTAAAAATGAGTTTAACATAAAACTCTATATATAGTATGTCCAAATAGTGAGTTTAACATGAAACTCTAAATAGAGTATGTATGAATAGTGAGTTTAACATGAAACGCTATGTAGTGTATACATGTATATGTATGAATAGTGAGTATAACATGAAACTCTATGTAGAGTATGTATGAAAAGTGAGTTTAACATGAAACTCTATGTAGAGTATGTATGAATAGTGAGTTTAACAAGAAACTCTATGTAGAGTATATGTATGAATAGTGAGTATAACATGAAACTCTATGTAGAGTATGTATGAATAGTGAGTTTAACATAAAACTCTATGTAGAGTATGCATGAATAGTGAGTATAACATGAAACACTATGTAGAGTATGTATGAATAGTGAGTTTAACATGAAACACTATGTCGAGTATGTATGAATAGTGAGTATAACATGAAACTCTATGTAGAGTATGCATGAATAGTGAGTATAACATGAAACCCTATGTAGAGTATGTATGAAAAGTGAGTTTTATTTGAAACTCTATGTAGAGTATATGCATGAATAGAGAGTATAACATGAAACTCTATGTAGAGTATGTATGAATAGTGAGTATAACATGAAACACTATGTAGAGTATGTATGAATAGTGAGTTTAACATACAACTCTATGTCGAGTATGTATGAATAGTGAGTTTAACATAAAACTCTATGTAGAGTATGTATGAATAGTGAGTATAACATGAAACTCTATGTAGAGTATGTATGAATAGTGAGTTTAACATGAAACTCTATGTAGAGTATGTATGAATAGTGAGTATAATATGTAACACTATGTAGAGTATGTATGAATAGTGAGTTTAACATAAAACTCTATGTAGAGTATGTATGAATAGTGAGTTTAACATGAAACACTATGTAGAGTATGTATGAATAGTGAGTATAACATGAAACTCTATGTAGAGTATGTATGAATAGTGAGTTTAACATGAAACACTATGTAGAGTATGTATGAATAGTGAGTATAACATGAAACTCTATGTAGAGTATGTATGAATAGTGAGTATAACATGAAACTCTATGTAGAGTATGTATGAATAGTGAGTTTAACATGAAACTCTATGTAGAGTATGTATGAATAGTGAGTATAACATGAAACCCTATGTAGAGTATGTATGAATAGTGAGTATAACATGAAACTCTATGTAGAGTATGTATGAATTGTGAGTTTAACATGAAACTCTATGTCGAGTATGTATGAATAGTGAGTTTAACATAAAACTCTATGTAGAGTATGTATGAATAGTGAGTATAACATGAAACTCTATGTAGAGTATGTATGAATAGTGAGTTTAACATGAAACTCTGCGTAGAGTATATATATGAATAGTGACTTTAACACGAAACTCTATGTAGAGTATGTATGAATAGCGAGTTTAACATGAACCTATATGTAGGGTGTATATATGAATAATGTTTAACATGAAATTCTATGAAGAGTATACGTATGAATAGTGAGTTTAACATGAAACTCTATGTAGAGTTTGCATGAAAAGTGAGTTTAACATGAAACTCTATGTAGAGTATGTCTAAATAGTGAGTTTAACATGAAATTCTAAATAGAGTAGGTATGAATAGTGAGTTTAAAATGAAACTCTATGTAGTGTATATGTATGAATAGTTAGTATAACATGAATATCTATGTAGACTATGTATGAATAGTGAGTATAACATGAAACTCTATGTAGAGTATGTATTTATAGTGAGTTTAGCATGAAACTCTATGAAGAGTATATGTATGAATAGTGAATATAACATAAAACTCTATGTAGAGTATGTATGAATAGTGAGTTTATTCTGAAACTTTATGTAGACTATGTATGAATAATGAGTTTAACATGAAACTCTATGTAGAGTATCTATGAATAATGCGTTTAACATGAAACTCTGTGTAGAGTATGTATGAATGGTGAGTTTAACATGAAACTCTATGTAGAGTATATGTATGAATAGCGAGTTTAACCTAAAACTCTATGTAGAGTATATATGAATAGTGAGTTTAACATGAAACTCTATGTAGAGTATATGTATGAATAATGAGTTTAACATGAAACTCAATGTAGAGTATGTATGAATTGTGAGTTTAACATGAAACTCTATGTAGAGTGTGAATGAATAGTGAGTTTAACATGAAATTCGTTGTAGAGTATATGTATGAATAATGAGTTTAACATAAACTATATGTAGAGTATATATGAATAGTGAATTTAACATGAAACTCTTTGTAGAGTATATGTATGAATAATGAGTTTAACATGAAACTCAATGTAGAGTATGTATGAATAGTGAGTTTAACATGAAACTCTATGTAGTGTATGTATGAATAATGAGTTTAACATGAAACTCTATGTAGAGTATGCATTAAAAGTGAGTTTAACATAAAACTCTATATATAGAATGTCCAAATAGTGAGTTTTACATGAAACTCTAAATAGAGTATGTATGAATAGTGAGTTTAACATGAAACGCTATGTAGTGTATACATGTATATGTATGAATAGTGAGTATAACATGAAAGTCTATGTAGAGTATGTATGAAAGGTGAGTTTAACATGAAACTCTATGTAGAGTATGTATGAATAGTGAGTTTAACATGAAACTCTATGTAGAGTATATGTATGAATAGTGAGTATAACATGAAACTCTATGTTGAGTATGTATGAATAGTGAGTTTAACATAAAACTCTATGTAGAGTATGCATGAATAGTGAGTATAACATGAAACTCTATGTAGAGTATGTATGAATAGTGAGTATACCATGAAACACTATGTAGAGTATGTATGAATAGTGAGTTAACATGAAACACTATGTCGAGTATGTATGAATAGTGAGTATAACATGAAACTCTATGTAGAGTATGTATGAATAGTGAGTATAACATGAAACCCTATGTAGAGTATGTATGAATAGTGAGTATAACATGAAACTCTATGTAGAGTATGCATGAATAGTGAGTATAACATGAAACCCTATGTAGAGTATGTATGAATAGTGAGTATAACATGAAACTCTATGTAGAGTATGTATGAATAGTGAGTATAACATGAAACACTATGTCGAGTATGTATGAATAGTGAGTATAACATGACACACTATGTAGAGTATGTATGAATAGTGAGTTTAACATACAACTCTATGTCGAGTATGTATGAATAGTGAGTATAACATGAAACTCTATGTAGAATATGTATGAATGGTGAGTATAACATGAAACTCTATGTAGAGTATGTATGAATCGTGAGTTTAACATGAAACACTATGTAGAGTATGTATGAATAGTGAGTATAACATGAAACACTTTGTAGAGTATGTATGAATAGTGAGTATAACATGAAACACTATGTAGAGTATGTATGAATAGTGAGTTTAACATGAAACACTATGTCGAGTATGTATGAATAGTGAGTATAACATGAAACACTATGTAGAGTATGTATGAATAGTGAGTATAACATGAAACACTATGTAGAGTATGTATGAATAGTGAGTATAACATGAAACTCTATGTAGAGTATGTATGAATAGTGAGTATAACATGAAACCCTATGTAGAGTATGTATGAATAGTGAGTATAACATGAAACTCTATGTAGAGTATGTATGAATAGTGAGTATAACATGAAACACTATGTAGAGTATGTATGAATAGTGAGTATAACATGAAACTCTATGTAGAGTATGTATGAATAGTGAGTATAACATGAAACACTATGTCGAGTATGTATGAATAGTGAGTATAACATGACACACTATGTAGAGTATGTATGAATAGTGAGTTTAACATACAACTCTATGTCGAGTATGTATGAATAGTGAGTATAACATGAAACTCTATGTAGAATATGTATGAATGGTGAGTATAACATGAAACTCTATGTAGAGTATGTATGAATCGTGAGTTTAACATGAAACACTATGTAGAGTATGTATGAATAGTGAGTATAACATGAAACACTATGTAGAGTATGTATGAATAGTGAGTATAACATGAAACACTATGTAGAGTATGTATGAATAGTGAGTTTAACATGAAACACTATGTCGAGTATGTATGAATAGTGAGTATAACATGAAACACTATGTAGAGTATGTATGAATAGTGAGTATAACATGAAACACTATGTAGAGTATGTATGAATAGTGAGTATAACATGAAACTCTATGTATAGTATGTATGAATAGTGAGTATAACATGAAACCCTATGTAGAGTATGTATGAATAGTGAGTATAACATGAAACTCTATGTAGAGTATGTATGAATAGTGAGTATAACATGAAACACTATGTAGAGTATGTATGAATAGTGAGTATAACATGAAACACTATGTAGAGTATGTATGAATAGTGAGTTTAACATGAAACACTATGTCGAGTATGTATGAATAGTGAGTATAACATGAAACACTATGTCGAGTATGTATGAATAGTGAGTATAACATGAAACACTATGTAGAGTATGTATGAATAGTGAGTATAACATGAAACTCTATGTAGAGTATGTATGAATAGTGAGTATAACATGAAACACTATGTAAAGTATTTATGAATAGTGAGTATAACATGAAACTCTATGTAGTGTATGTATGAATAGTGAGTATAACATGAAACACTATGTAGAGTATGTACGAATAGTGAGTATAACATGAAACACTATGTCGATTATGTATGAATAGTGCGTATAACATGAAAGACTATGTCGAGTATGTATGAATAGTGAGTATAACATGAAACACTATGTAGAGTATGTATGAATAGTGTGTTTAACATACAACTCTATGTCGAGTATGTATGAATAGTGAGTATAACATGAAACTCTATGTAGAGTATGTATGAATAGTGAGTATAACATGAAACTCTATGTAGAGTATGTATGAATAGTGAGTTTAACATAAAACTCTATGTAGAGTATGCATGAATAGTGAGTATAACATGAAACTCTATGTAGAGTATGTATGAATAGTGAGTATAACATGAAACACTAGGTAGAGTATGTATGAATAGTGAGTTAACATGAAACACTATGTCGAGTATGTATGAATAGTGAGTATAACATGAAACACTATGTCGAGTATGTATGAATAGTGAGTATAACATGAAACCCTATGTAGAGTATGTATGAATAGTGAGTATAACATGAAACTCTATGTAGAGTATGCATGAATAGTGAGTATAACATGAAACCCTATGTAGAGTATGTATGAATAGTGAGTATAACATGAAACTCTATGTAGAGTATGTATGAATAGTGAGTATAACATGAAAAACTATGTCGAGTATGTATGAATAGTGAGTATAACATGACACACTATGTCGAGTATGTATGAATAGTGAGTATATGATGAAACACTATGTAGAGTATGTATGAATAGTGAGTTTAACATACAACTCTATGTCGAGTATGTATGAATAGTGAGTATAACATGAAACTCTATGTAGAGTATGTATGAATGGTGAGTATAACATGAAACTCTATGTAGAGTATGTATGAATCGTGAGTTTAACATGAAACACTATGTAGAGTATGTATGAATAGTGAGTATAACATGAAACACTATGTAGAGTATGTATGAATAGTGAGTATAGCATGAAACACTATGTGGAGTATGTATGAATAGTGAGTTTAACATGAAACACTATGTCGAGTATGTATGAATAGTGAGTATAACATGAAACACTATGTAGAGTATGTATGAATAGTGAGTATAACATGAAACACTATGTAGAGTATGTATGAATAGTGAGTATAACATGAAACTCTATGTAGAGTATGTATGAATAGTGAGTATAACATGAAACCCTATGTAGAGTATGTATGAATAGTGAGTATAACATGAAACTCTATGTAGAGTATGTATGAATAGTGAGTATAACATGAAACACTAGGTAGAGTATGTATGAATAGTGAGTATAACATGAAACACTATGTAGAGTATTTATGAATTGTGAGTATAACATGAAACTCTATGTAGAGTATGTATGAATAGTTAGTATAACATGAAACACTATGTAGAGTATGTATGAATAGCGAGTAGAATAGGAAACACTATGTCGAGTATGTATGAATAGTGAGTATAACATGAAAGACTATGTCGAGTATGTATGAATAGTGAGTATAACATGAAACACTATGTAGAGTATGTATGAATAGTGAGTTTAACATACAACTCTATGTCGAGTATGTATGAATAGTGAGTATAACATGAAACTCTATGTAGAGTATGTATGAATAGTGAGTATAACATGAAACTCTATGTAGAGTATGTATGAATCGTGAGTATAACATGAAACACTATGTAGTGTATGTATAAATAGTGAGTATAACATGAAACTCTATGTAGAGTATGTATGAATAGTGAGTATAACATGAAACTCTATGTAGAGTATGTATGAATAGTGAGTATAACATGAAACTCTATGTAGAGTATGTATGAATAGTGAGTATAACATGAAACACTATGTCGAGTATGTATGAATAGTGAGTATAACATAAAACACTATGTCGAGTATATGCATGAATAGTGAGTATAACATGAAACACTATGTGGAGTATGTATGAAAAGTGAGTATAACATGAAACTCTATGTAGAGTATGTATGAATAGTGAGTTTAACATGAAACACTATGTAGAGTATGTATGAATAGTGAGTATAATATGAAACACTATGTCGAGTATGTATGAATAGTGAGTATAACATGAAACTCTATGTAGAGTATGTATGAATAGTAAATATAACATGAAACTCTATGTAGAGTACGTATGAATACTTAGTGAGTTTAACATGAAACTCTGTGTAGAGTATATGTATGAATAGTGACTTTTACACGAAACTCTTGTAGAGTATGTATGAATAGCGAGTTTAACATGAACCTATATGTAGGGTGTATATATGAATAATGTTTAACATGAAATTCTATGCAGAGTTAACGTATGAATAGTGAGTTTAACATGAAACTCTATGTAGAGTATGTCTAATTAGTGAGTTTAACACGAAATTCTAAATAGGGTAGGTATGAATAGTGAGTTTAAAATGAAATTCTATGTAGTGTATATGTATGAATAGTGAGTATAACATGAAACTCTATGTAGAGTACACTCAAGTGATATGAAAACGCAACAAACAAATGTCTAAATATATTTTTCATTAAGAATGGCATAGCCTTAAAATTTTATACACATACATAGCTCGATACACTTGATCCATTTTGACTGAATTTAATCAGCCCATTATACCGTAAAATCACAATAGCTAGGTCCGCTTCGTTTTCCTCGTGCGTCCCGTGCACATTTACCATGTGGTCAAATCGATTGAAATTTTATTTCAGTACAAAAGTAACACACCTACAAATCATAATTTCATTTTTTGTTGGATAATTTTAAATTCGAGAGATGCCACGGTTAAATAACGCAGACCAAAATCGGATTTTGGGACTTTTGGAAATTGGAATTACGCAAACGGAAGTCGCTAGACGTTTTAACGTCAACCGATCGACAATTTCGCGGTTGCTTCAGCGATACAATCTTACCTGTACCGTGTCGGACCGTCCTCGACCTGGGGCGATGCCAGATACGACGCCACGTCAGGACGTTTACATTCGTCAACGTCTTCTACGTAATCGTAAACTTACGGCGACGTCAACTGCGAATATAGTCGTTGGGACAAGGGGTCGCCCTATCCATCGAAATACAGTGGCTAAACGATTGCGTGATTACGGAATAAGGTGCCGGCGGCCAGCTAAAGTTCCCGTACTTACCGTACATCATCGACGTCAACGACTGCAATGGGCACGTGCAAACATTAATAATGTGAACTGGAATATGGTTTTGTTTTCGGATGAATCTAGATTCAATTTATTCAATGCAGATGGCAGAGTACGCGTGTACCGTCGACGTAATGAACGTTTTGCAGATAATTGTATTGTGGAGCATGAACGTTACGGTGGTGGCAGCGTTATGGTCTGGGGCGCTATCAAGAGTGATTTTAAGTCACAGCTAGTCATTTGCAATGGCAATTTGAACGCACAAAGCTATATCAATCAGATTATCACGCCCGTGGTCTTGCCGATATTCCAGCAACGTAACGGACTTACGTTCATGCAAGATAACTCCCCACCGCATCGAGCCAGGCTGACAATGAACGTACTGAACAATAACAACATTCCTGTGTTGCCTTGGCCGGCTTTATCACCTGACTGTAACCCTATAGAGCATCTCTGGGATGAGTTAGGACGTCGGGTGCGTCAACGTCCTAACCCTCCAAGAAACGTCCAGGAGTTAACGAATGCACTGATTTATGAGTGGGGACGCATTCCACGTCGAGTTTATAGGAATCTTTGTCGTTCAATGCGTTCACGGCTTCAGGAAGTGATCAGGAAAAATGGGGGCAATACCCGGTACTGACCATTTAAACTGACTGATGTGGAATAAACAGTGATTACGTAATATCGGTTGGTGGGATCATCATTTTGTTTTTACACATGCATTGTTGAAGAGTCACTGATTAATTTGATACCCCATTTATGAGTGTTATGGAATTATTTTCTCTAATATACTCCGACAAACCCGTTGTTGCGTTTTCATATCTCGTCAGTGTATGTATGAATAGTGAGTATAACATGAAACTCTATGTAGAGTATGTATGAATAATGAGTTTAGCATGAAACTCTATGTAGAGTATATGTATGAATAGTGAATATAACATGAAACTCTATGTAAAGTATGTATGAATAGTGAGTATAACATGAAACTCTATGTAGAGTATATGTATGAATAATGAATTTAACATGAAACTATATGTAGAGTTAGTATGAATAGTGCGTTTAACATGAAACTCTATGTAGAGTATATATGAATAGTGAGTTTAACATGAAACTTTATGGAGACTATGTATGAATAATGAGTTTAACACGAAACTCTATGTAGAGTATGTATGAATATTGAGTTTAACATGAAACTCTATGTAGAGTATGTATGAATGGTGAGTTTAACATGAAACTCTATGTATAGTATATATGAATAGTGAGTTTAACATGAAGCTCTAGGTAGAGTATATGTATGAATAATGAGTTTAACATGAAACTCAATGTAGAGTATGTATGAATAATGAGTTTAACATGAAACTCGTTGTAGAGTATATGTATGAATAATGAGTTTAACAAGAAACTCTATGTAGAGTATATATGAATAGTGAGTTTAACATGAAACTATATGTAGAGTATATGTATGAATAATGAATTTAACATGAAACTCAATGTAGAGTATGTATGAATAGTGAGTTTAACATGAAACTCTGAGTAGAGTATGGATGAATAATGAGTTTAACAAGAAACTCTATGTCGAGTATGTATGAATAGTGAGTTTTACATGAAACTCTATGTAGAGTATATATGAATAGTGAGTTTAACATGAAACTCTATGTAGAGTATATGTATGAATAATGAGTTTAACATGAAACTCAATGTAGAGTATGTATGAATAGTGAGTTTAACATGAAACTCAATGTAGAGTATGTATGAATAGTGAGTTTAACATGAAACTCTATGTAGAGTATATATGAATTGTGAGTTGAACATGAAACTTTATGTAGAGTATGTATGAATAGTGAGTTTAACATGAAACTCTATGTATAGTATGTATGAATAGTGAGTTTAACATGAAACTCTATGTAGATTATATATGAATAGTGAGATTAACATGAAACTCAATGTAGAGTATGTATGAATGGTGAGTTTAACATGAAATTCTATGTAGAGTACATGTATGAATAGTGAGTTTAACATGAAACTCAATGTAGAGTATATATGAATAGTGAGTTTAACATGAAACTTTATGTAGAATATGTATGAATAGTGAATTTAACATGAAACTCTATGTAGAGTATATATGAATAGTGAGTTTAACATGAAACTCTATGTAGAATATGTATAAATAGTGAGTTTAACATGAAACTCTATGTAGAGTATATGTATGAATAATGAGTTTAACATGAAACTCTATATAGAGTATATGTATGAATAATGAGTTTAACATGAAACTCTATGTAGAATATGTATGAATAATGAGTTTAACATGAAACTCTATGTAGAGTATGTATGAAAAGTCAGTTTTACATGAAACTCTATGTAGATTATATGCATGAATAGTAAGTATAACATGAAACTCTATGTAGAGTATGTATGAATAGTGAGTATAACATGAAACACTATGTAGAGTATGTATGGATGGTGAGTTTAACATAAAACTCTATGAAGAGTATGTATGAATAGTGAGTATAACATGAAACTCTATGTAGAGTATGTATGAATAGTGAGTTTAACATGAAACTCTGTGTAGACTATATGTATGAATAGTGAGTTTAACACGAAACTCTATGTAGAGTATGTATGAATGGTGAGTTTAACATGAAATTCTATGAAGAGTACATGTATGAATAGTGAGTTTAACATGAAACTCAATGTAGAGTATATATGAATAGTGAGTTTAACATGAAACTTTATGTAGAATATGTATGAATAGTGAATTTAACATGAAACTCTATGTAGAGTATATATGAATAGTGAGTTTAACATGAAACTGTATGTAGAATATGTATAAATAGTGAGTTTAACATGAAACTCTATGTAGAGTATATGTATGAATAATGAGTTTAACATGAAACTCTATGTAGAGTATATGTATGAATAATGAGTTTAACATGAAACTCTATGTAGAGTATGTATGAATAATGAGTTTATCATGAAACTCTATGTAGAGTATGTATGAAAAGTCAGTTTTACATGAAACTCTATGTAGATTATATGCATGAATAGTAAGTATAACATGAAACTCTATGTAGAGTATGTATGAATAGTGAGTATAACATGAAACACTATGTAGAGTATGTATGGATGGTGAGTTTAACATAAAACTCTATGAAGAGTATGTATGAATAGTGAGTATAACATGAAACTCTATGTAGAGTATGTATGAATAGTGAGTTTAACATGAAACTCTGTGTAGACTATATGTATGAATAGTGAGTTTAACACGAAACTCTATGTAGAGTATGTATGAAAAGCGAGTTTAACATGAACCTATATGTAGGGTGTATATATGAATAATGTTTAACATGAAATTCTATGTAGAGTATGTCTAAATAGTGAGTTTAACATGAAACTCTATGTAGAGTATGTATGAATAATGAGTTTAACATGAAACTCTATGTAGAGTATATGTATGAATAGTGAGTTTAACATGAAATTTTATGTAGAGTATGTATGAATAGTGAGTTTAACATGAAACTCTATGTAGAGTATGTATGAATAGTGAGTTTAACATGAAACTCTATGTAGAGTATATATGAATAGTGAGTTTAACATGAAACTCAATGTAGAGTATGTATGAATGGTGAGTTTAACATGAAACGCTATGTAGTGTATACATGTATATGTATGAATAGTGAGTATAACATGAAATTCTATGTAGAGTATGTATGAAAAGTGAGTTTAACATGAAACTCTATGTAGAGTATGTATGAATAGTAAGTATAACATGAAACTCTATGTAGAGTATGTATGAATAGTGAGTATAACATGAAACACTATGTAGAGTATGTATGAATAGTGAGTATAACATGAAACTCTATGTAGAGTATGTATGAATAGTGAGTATAACACGAAACACTATGTAGAGTATGTATGAATAGTGAGTATAACATGAAACTCTATGTAGAGTATGTATGAATCGTGAGTTTAACATACAACTCTATGTCGACTATGTATGAATAGTGAGTATAACATGAAACTCTATGTAGAGTATGTATTAATAGTGAGTTTAACAAGAAACTCTATGTCGAGTATGTATGAATAGTGAGTTTAACATGAAACTCTATGTAGAGTATATATGAATTGTGAGTTTAACATGAAACTCTATGTAGAGTATATGTATGAATAAAGAGTTTAACATGAAACTCAATGTAGAGTATGTATGAATAGTGAGTTTAACATGAAACTCAATGTAGAGTATGTATGAATAGTGAGTTTAACATGAAACTCTATGTAGAGTATATATGAATTGTGAGTTAAACATAAAACTTTATGTAGAGTATGTATGAATAGTGAGTTTAACATGAAACTATATGTAGAGTATGTATGAATAGTGAGTTTAACATGAAACTCTATGTAGAGTATATATGAATAGTGAGTTTAACATGAAACTCAATGTAGAGTATGTATGAATGGTGAGTTTAACATGAAATTCTATGTAGAGTATATGTATGAATAGTGAGTTTAACATGAAACTCTATGTAGAGAATATATGAATAGTGAGTTTACCATGAAACTTTATGTAGAATATGTATGAATAGTGAATTTAACATGAAACTCTATGTAGAGTATATATGAATAGTGAGTTTAACATGAAACTTTATGTAGAATATGTATAAATAGTGAGTTTAACATGAAACTCTATGTAGAGTATATGTATGAATAATGAGTTTAACATGAAACTCTATGTAGAGTATATGTATGAATAATCAGTTTAACATAAAACTCTATGTAGAGTATGTATGAATAATGAGTTTAACATGAAACTCTATGTAGAGTATGTATGAAAAGTGAGTTTTACATGACACTCTATGTAGAGTATGTATGAATAGTGAGTATAACATGAAACTTTATGTAGAGTATGTATGAATAGTGAGTATAACATGAAACACTATGAAGAGTATGTATGAATAGTGAGTATAACATGAAACACTATGCAGAGTATGTATGAATAGTGAGTATAACATAAAACTCTATGTAGAGTATGTATGAATAGTGAGTATAACATGAAACTCTATGTAGAGTATGTATGGATAGTGAGTATAACAGGAAACACTATGTAGAGTATGTATGAAAAGTGAGTATAATATAAAACTCTATGTAGAGTAGGTATGAATCGTGAGTATAATATAAACTCTATGTAGAGTATGTATGGATAGTGAGTTTAACATGAAACTCTATGTAGAGTATGTATGGATAGTGAGTTTAACATGAAACTCTATGTAGAGTATGTATGAATAGTGAGTATAACATGAAACTCTATGTAGAGTATGTATGAATAGTGAGTTTAACATGAAACTCTATGTAGAGTATGTATGGATAGTGAGTATAACATGAAACTCTATATAGAGTATGTATGAATAGTGAGTATAACATGAAACTCTATGTAGTGTATGTATGGATAGTGAGTTTAACATGAAACTCTATGTAGAGTATGTGGGGATTGTGAGTTTAACATAAAACTCTATGTAGAGTATGTATGAATAGTGAGTTTAACATGAAACTCTATGTAGAGTATGTATGAATAGTGAGTTTAACATAAAACTCTATGTAGAGTATGTATGAATAGTGAGTATAACATGAAACTCTATGTAGAGTATGTATGGATAGTGAGTTTAACATGAAACTCTATGTAGAGTATGTATGAATAGTGAGTTTAACATGAAACTCTATGTAGAGTATGTATGGATAGTGAATTTAACATAAAACTCTATGTAGAGTATGTATGAATAGTGAGTTTAACATAAAACTCTATGTAGAGTATGTATGAATAATGAGTATAACATGAAACTCTATGTAGAGTATGTATGAATAGTGAGTTTAACATGAAACTCTATGTAGAGTATGTATGGATAGTGAGTTTAACATGAAACTCTATGTAGAGTATGTATGAATAGTGAGTATAACATGAAACTCTATGTAGAGTATGTATGAATAGTGAGTTTAACAGGAAACTCTATGTAGAGTATGTATGGATAGTGAGTATAACAGGAAACTCTATATAGAGTATGTATGAATAGTGAGTATAACATGAAACTCTATGTAGAGTATGTATGGATAGTGAGTTTAACATGAAACTCTATGTAGAGTATGTATGGATAGTGAGTTTAACATAAAACTCTATGTAGAGTATGTATGTTTAATGAGTTTAACATGAAACTCTATGTAGAGTATGTATGAATAGTGAGTTTAACATAAAACTCTATGTAGAGTATGTATGAATAGTGAGTATAACATGAAACTCTATGTAGAGTATGTATGGATAGTGAGTTTAACATGAAACTCTATGTAGAGTATGTATGAATAGTGAGTATAACATGAAACTCTATGTAGAGTATGTATGAATAGTGAGTTTAACATGAAACTCTATGTAGAGTATGTATGAATAGTGAGTATAACATGAAACACTATGTAGAGTATGTATGAATAGTGAGTATAACATGAAACTCTATGTAGAGTATGTATGAATAGTGAGTATAACATGAAACACTATGTAGAGTATGTATGAATAGTGAGTATAACATGAAACTCTATGTAGAGTATGTATGAATCGTGAGTTTAACATACAACTCTATGTCGACTATGTATGAATAGTGAGTATAACATGAAACTCTATGTAGAGTATGTATTAATAGTGAGTTTAACAAGAAACTCTATGTCGAGTATGTATGAATAGTGAGTTTAACATGAAACTCTATGTAGAGTATATATGAATTGTGAGTTTAACATGAAACTCTATGTAGAGTATATGTATGAATAAAGAGTTTAACATGAAACTCAATGTAGAGTATGTATGAATAGTGAGTTTAACATGAAACTCAATGTAGAGTATGTATGAATAGTGAGTTTAACATGAAACTCTATGTAGAGTATATATGAATTGTGAGTTAAACATAAAACTTTATGTAGAGTATGTATGAATAGTGAGTTTAACATGAAACTATATGTAGAGTATGTATGAATAGTGAGTTTAACATGAAACTCTATGTAGAGTATATATGAATAGTGAGTTTAACATGAAACTCAATGTAGAGTATGTATGAATGGTGAGTTTAACATGAAATTCTATGTAGAGTATATGTATGAATAGTGAGTTTAACATGAAACTCTATGTAGAGTATATATGAATAGTGAGTTTAACATGAAACTTTATGTAGAATATGTATGAATAGTGAATTTAACATGAAACTCTATGTAGAGTATATATGAATAGTGAGTTTAACATGAAACTTTATGTAGAATATGTATAAATAGTGAGTTTAACATGAAACTCTATGTAGAGTATATGTATGAATAATGAGTTTAACATGAAACTCTATGTCGAGTATATGTATGAATAATCAGTTTAACATAAAACTCTATGTAGAGTATGTATGGATAGTGAGTATAACATGAAACTCTATATAGAGTATGTATGAATAGTGAGTATAACATGAAACTCTATGTAGTGTATGTATGGATAGTGAGTTTAACATGAAACTCTATGTAGAGTATGTGGGGATTGTGAGTTTAACATAAAACTCTATGTAGAGTATGTATGAATAGTGAGTTTAACATGAAACTCTATGTAGAGTATGTATGAATAGTGAGTTTAACATAAAACTCTATGTAGAGTATGTATGAATAGTGAGCATAACATGAAACTCTATGTAGAGTATGTATGGATAGTGAGTTTAACATGAAACTCTATGTAGAGTATGTATGAATAGTGAGTTTAACATGAAACTCTATGTAGAGTATATATGAATAGTGAGTTTAACATGAAACTGTATGTAGAATATGTATAAATAGTGAGTTTAACATGAAACTCTATGTAGAGTATATGTATGAATAATGAGTTTAACATGAAACTCTATGTAGAGTATATGTATGAATAATGAGTTTAACATGAAACTCTATGTAGAGTATGTATGAATAATGAGTTTATCATGAAACTCTATGTAGAGTATGTATGAAAAGTCAGTTTTACATGAAACTCTATGTAGATTATATGCATGAATAGTAAGTATAACATGAAACTCTATGTAGAGTATGTATGAATAGTGAGTATAACATGAAACACTATGTAGAGTATGTATGGATGGTGAGTTTAACATAAAACTCTATGAAGAGTATGTATGAATAGTGAGTATAACATGAAACTCTATGTAGAGTATGTATGAATAGTGAGTTTAACATGAAACTCTGTGTAGACTATATGTATGAATAGTGAGTTTAACACGAAACTCTATGTAGAGTATGTATGAAAAGCGAGTTTAACATGAACCTATATGTAGGGTGTATATATGAATAATGTTTAACATGAAATTCTATGTAGAGTATGTCTAAATAGTGAGTTTAACATGAAACTCTATGTAGAGTATGTATGAATAATGAGTTTAACATGAAACTCTATGTAGAGTATATGTATGAATAGTGAGTTTAACATGAAATTTTATGTAGAGTATGTATGAATAGTGAGTTTAACATGAAACTCTATGTAGAGTATGTATGAATAGTGAGTTTAACATGAAACTCTATGTAGAGTATATATGAATAGTGAGTTTAACATGAAACTCAATGTAGAGTATGTATGAATGGTGAGTTTAACATGAAACGCTATGTAGTGTATACATGTATATGTATGAATAGTGAGTATAACATGAAATTCTATGTAGAGTATGTATGAAAAGTGAGTTTAACATGAAACTCTATGTAGAGTATGTATGAATAGTAAGTATAACATGAAACTCTATGTAGAGTATGTATGAATAGTGAGTATAACATGAAACACTATGTAGAGTATGTATGAATAGTGAGTATAACATGAAACTCTATGTAGAGTATGTATGAATAGTGAGTATAACACGAAACACTATGTAGAGTATGTATGAATAGTGAGTATAACATGAAACTCTATGTAGAGTATGTATGAATCGTGAGTTTAACATACAACTCTATGTCGACTATGTATGAATAGTGAGTATAACATGAAACTCTATGTAGAGTATGTATTAATAGTGAGTTTAACAAGAAACTCTATGTCGAGTATGTATGAATAGTGAGTTTAACATGAAACTCTATGTAGAGTATATATGAATTGTGAGTTTAACATGAAACTCTATGTAGAGTATATGTATGAATAAAGAGTTTAACATGAAACTCAATGTAGAGTATGTATGAATAGTGAGTTTAACATGAAACTCAATGTAGAGTATGTATGAATAGTGAGTTTAACATGAAACTCTATGTAGAGTATATATGAATTGTGAGTTAAACATAAAACTTTATGTAGAGTATGTATGAATAGTGAGTTTAACATGAAACTATATGTAGAGTATGTATGAATAGTGAGTTTAACATGAAACTCTATGTAGAGTATATATGAATAGTGAGTTTAACATGAAACTCAATGTAGAGTATGTATGAATGGTGAGTTTAACATGAAATTCTATGTAGAGTATATGTGTATGAATAGTGAGTTTAACATGAAACTCTATGTAGAGTATATATGAATAGTGAGTTTACCATGAAACTTTATGTAGAATATGTATGAATAGTGAATTTAACATGAAACTCTATGTAGAGTATATATGAATAGTGAGTTTAACATGAAACTTTATGTAGAATATGTATAAATAGTGAGTTTAACATGAAACTCTATGTAGAGTATATGTATGAATAATGAGTTTAACATGAAACTCTATGTAGAGTATATGTATGAATAATCAGTTTAACATAAAACTCTATGTAGAGTATGTATGAATAATGAGTTTAACATGAAACTCTATGTAGAGTATGTATGAAAAGTGAGTTTTACATGACACTCTATGTAGAGTATGTATGAATAGTGAGTATAACATGAAACTTTATGTAGAGTATGTATGAATAGTGAGTATAACATGAAACACTATGAAGAGTATGTATGAATAGTGAGTATAACATGAAACACTATGCAGAGTATGTATGAATAGTGAGTATAACATAAAACTCTATGTAGAGTATGTATGAATAGTGAGTATAACATGAAACTCTATGTAGAGTATGTATGGATAGTGAGTATAACAGGAAACACTATGTAGAGTATGTATGAAAAGTGAGTATAATATAAAACTCTATGTAGAGTAGGTATGAATCGTGAGTATAATATAAACTCTATGTAGAGTATGTATGGATAGTGAGTTTAACATGAAACTCTATGTAGAGTATGTATGGATAGTGAGTTTAACATGAAACTCTATGTAGAGTATGTATGAATAGTGAGTATAACATGAAACTCTATGTAGAGTATGTATGAATAGTGAGTTTAACATGAAACTCTATGTAGAGTATGTATGGATAGTGAGTATAACATGAAACTCTATATAGAGTATGTATGAATAGTGAGTATAACATGAAACTCTATGTAGTGTATGTATGGATAGTGAGTTTAACATGAAACTCTATGTAGAGTATGTGGGGATTGTGAGTTTAACATAAAACTCTATGTAGAGTATGTATGAATAGTGAGTTTAACATGAAACTCTATGTAGAGTATGTATGAATAGTGAGTTTAACATAAAACTC